>UELW01000568.1:0-15586 GCA_900490495.1 Danionella dracula
AAGCAAAACATGACCTACTTTTACACACAAGGAACATGTGAGATGTAAATGCAGGACTGGATTCTCTCGGAGAGCCGGACTGGAGCCAGAGGTCCGTGAGTGACAGAAGCAGCAGGAGAGCAGTGGAGATGGCCACAAATGCTCTCCTCCAAAGAGAGAGAAACACAAAGTGCGCTTTTAACCGCAGACGAGCTTGAAAACTGTCTTCAGTTCTTCTGACTTTTGTCCAGGAGCATACTAACAGATGTGTAGCAAGCCCTTGTTTGTTTAAATACAGTCTAGTATTTGACCTGACGCAGCAACCCTTGCTCTCTATTGGAGCTGGGGATGTAGAGCGCAGGTGCATGATGGGAACTATAAGTTTGAGTGCAACCACCCTTCATACTTGCGACAGTTCAAGAGAGATTCTCGGCGTTTGCGTTCGAAGTTGTCCTGAACTCTTGGTAAAAGATGTTCAAAAGAAGTCCTAGTGTTAAAGCTGCTTTATGTGATCCTAAGAGCTTCTAAATTGTCTAAATTAACAGCTCCTGGCTGATTGGCTACAAGTTGGTTTTAGGTACCACCCTGTCTTGTGCATTCTTTAAAAGAAATCTCATTTCTTACATATAACAGCCAACCCCCTAGCATGGTCAGATTACACCTTTTAAGTGCATGAACCGAGTCCTTCAAACCTTTCAAGAACATTTATTGTGTTCTCCAAAAATAAGATACTTCAATGCATTAAAACTGGTTTCCTCAATTTCCAAACCTTCTTCTCTCCTCCGTCTTCTTCTTACCCTTCATCTTTTTCTTCTCCTTCTCCTTCTTCTCCTATTCTTCCACTTTCTTCTCCCACTCCTCCTCTCTATTTTTTACTTCTACTCCCTCTTCTTCTTCTGCATCTCTTCCTCCTTCTCCATCTCCATCTTCTCCTACTCTTCCTCCTTGTCCTCCCGCTTCTCTTCTTTCTTTTCCACCTTCTCCCCTTCTTCTCCTGCATCTCTTCCTCATCTCCATCTTCTCATACTCTTTCTCCTTCGTCTCCCACTCCTCCTCCTTCTTTTCCACCTTCTCTTCTTCTCTTGTATCTCTTCCTCCATCTTCTCATACTCTTTCTCCTTCGTCTCCCACTCCTCCTTCTTCATCTTCTTCTCCTCCTTCCTCTTCGGCCCCTCTCATCCCTTCTGCCCCACACAATCAAAATAACAGTGGCTCCTACAGCACGTGTGTGAAGAGATCTGCTATTACTGTAGAGCTTTCGCCTCGCACTATTCGCAGCTCCTGACTGGTCGGCTTCGCTGTGAATATGCATACACGTATTTGTACTGACACAACATCTGCATTCTCCACACCTCTTTTTTTGTAATAGTAACAGAATTAAAATAAAATAGACATTAAATACATATTACAAGAAAACAAAAGCATTTTTCAACCTGTCAAGCATGTGTTTCGACCGATAGCTGGAGACCTCCAAAACCTAATAAGAACCTTTCAAATGGCAAAAAAAGCCACTTTAAATGGAAAACTCATCCATCAGTCTCTCTCTCTCTCTCTCTCTCTCTCTCTCTCTCTCTCTCTTCTGTCTCTCTGTCTCCTCTCTCTCTGTCTCTCTCTCTGATCTCTCTCTCTCTCTCTCTCTCTCTCTCTCTCTCTCTCTCTCTCTCTCTCTCTCTCTCTCTCTCCTCTCTCTCTCTCTCTCTCTCTCTCCGGGTTTTCGCAGTGCTGCTAATGTGATTAAACACCGAGGCACCAGAAATACCAGAAGCCTGAAGGCCTCTGTTCTCCTGGAGGCCCATCGCTCACACACTCACACACGAGCCTCATGTTCATGTCAAATCAAGCTTGTGATTTTCACACTGTCTCTCTGCGTGACTTCCGTGCAAGAGCAGCGTATTTTCCATCCCGTGGCAGGCAGGTATCACTGCAGACAAGACCAGACAGGCTCAGTCAGGGCCGAAGCGCTCAGGTGCTTCGTTTCTTCAGCCCCGTTTGATTGGAATCACGCAGGAGCAGCTTTACAGGTGATGAGGAGGTCAGGTAGAACTTAACTGAACCGTTTATGCAGCTTCTGAGAATTTGTTGAGTCGAAACAGACTAGCATTTCAGCAACCCACTTGGTCCTCTCTTGGTCCAGAGGTTAAATGGGTCCTCTCACTTCAAAAATAGTTTAAAGCCCTGAAAAATCATTGTTTTGTGTTGGTGAAACGCTAGTCTGTTTCATTCATTTTGTTCAGTCGGAGTATTCGAAAGTAAATGAGGTAAACTTGTCTGCAAGCTTTTTGTTGGAGCTGTACTTGAAAATCCCTTCGTATCAGCTTCTCTCAGATTTAATTGCTATAAAGTTCTGCAGCTACACCCCCAAAAACTGAGCTGATTGTACACGGAGGAGTCTTTAAAACGCGATATGGTCTTTAAAAGTCCCAGATTTATTTTGTTAAAAAATCTATCCCTCTCTCTCCCTTTCCCTCTCTCTCTCTCCTCCTCCCTCCTCCTCTCTCCCTCTTCTTCTACCCTCTCAAATTCCCTCCTTCTCTCTCTCCTTCTACCCCTTCTCTCTACTTCACTCCTCCTCTCTCTCATCCACTCTCCCACCTCCTCCTCTCTCTCCCTCTCCTTCTACTCCCCCTCCTCTCTCTCCCTCTTCTTCTACCCCTCTCCAATTCCCTCCTCTCTCTCTCACTCCTCCACTCATCTACCTCCCCTCTCCTTCTAGCCCCACCTCTGTAATTCCCTCCTCCCTTAATCTCCTTCATCTTCTCTTCTGCTGATCAAACATTCTTTTTTTTTACATCCTCCGGGGGAGGAAGAGAAGACGGAAAAGAGAAGGCGAGAAAAAACAGAGAGACAGCAGGGAGCGCAAGCAAGAGCCAAAAGAGAAAGAGCGAGCGAAGGCGGAGAAAGGAGGCGAGAAGGCAGCAGAGGAAGAAGGAGGGGAGAGGGAAAGAAGGAAGTAAGGGCGGATGGAAGAGGAGAGAGAAAGCGGAGAAGAACCTTATCGCGTCGTTCTCCTCCCTTCATTCTTCACCTTTTCTTTACCTCCCCGTTGTAGTAATCGTTCAGTCCTGCCTCCGCCTGCCTCCTTCTTCATCTCCTTCTATTTCTTCTCCTCCTCCTCCATCTTTATCTCCTCCTTCTCCTAGGTTCTCCTAGATCCAGATTAGCAGCTTCCTCGTAACATTTTGACAACAACATAACATGAGTATGAGACAGAGATGTAACCGGGAGAATCCCGTAATTACAATTCCACTATTACAATCCCTTTAAAATCATTGAACTACGCATTTGAAAAAGAGGGAGAATTAAACGATCTTGAGTTCACACAACAAACATTTACATCACGTCCGGTAAAAAAATTTAAAATAAGAGCCTCTTTAATTTAATTTCCTGTTATACCTCTTTTAAGCAGTCTATCATTATCACTGATCATTTAAATAACAAAAAAACTTTCTGTTATTAGAATCTGTTCGAGGGGTCCAAACAGGTTTTATGAACACACGAGGGGCCCCTGAACCTCGAGAGGGACCGCTGGAGTAATAAAACACGACTCTGGGAGTAAACGAGGGTGTCGGGGGTGATGCGTAAACGATACGCTCTGGCAGGACAGCGAGTCTCCAGGGACGAGGCCCGGTTGGGGGAGCAGGGTGTTTGTTTTTTCTAATCACAAACGTTAATATTGGCTCTCAGAAATGCACATCCCACCTTTTTTTTCTCTTTTTTTTTAACTTGAGTTTGTGGTATAGATGTGTTACGGGCCACGGAGGATTGGGGAGAACACCCTTGACCCAGAAAGGCTCAGTAACCCTGCTGTTTAAGAAGCCACGAGTTGAAGTAAATCTGAGATATATTACAGTAAGCGCCACGTAATCGCCCAAAGCAGTCTAGAGAGAGCCGTCCTCAGGGACGAGGCCTGGGACGGTGTGCGTGTGGATTCGGGAGGCCCGTGGATGTCTGCAGAGAGGCGCTTGATCTGATTATTCACAAGACGTGAAGTCTTGTAAAGCAAAACAAACCGACAGTGAGGGACGGGTGAGATTGAGAAAGATTAGGTTTAGAAACTAGAGATCTCCAAGGTAGTACTGATCCAGCACTTCATCAAGGACGAGGCTTACAGTAAGCACAGGAAGTGCTGAGTGAGTTGGCGTGATGGGCTCCAGAGCAGAGTGCCTCACATTGGCTGATGGGAGACGGTCTGCATATATTTGCTTTGTTTCCGTGGGAACAGCAGCCACCTTGTTGCTGAGTGAACGTAGCAAGGGAAAGCGTCTGACAGGAAACATGAGCACCGATGAGGATCAAACTGTGTGCTGTGAACATAAAAGCTGAAGTATTCAGAGTCGGGTGCAAATGTACACTGGAGAAATATTCTATTGTATTAACTTCTCGAGTTGAGGTTATTCTGACGTGCTCCAGCTGCATTTCAGAACAGTTTCATGGGGGGCGCTAGAGTCTGCTGCAGCATGTTTAGATGGGTACTGCGGTACAAATAGTGGGGAGGTGATGGATGAATGATGTTGGAATAGTCTGATTCCTAGAGGAGATTTGAAACAAATTGTCTTTATCCATCATTTCGTCAGCCAATCAGAAGCTTCCTAGAGTACTCACCTGAGGGAATATAAAATGAAAGCATTATTATTATTATTTTAATAGGAAGCAACTCATCAACCGACCACTCGAGGCAGTATCTGCATGAGCAGCTTGCCATTGTCACCCAGTCCTCAACATTACACTCCAGGGAGGGGAAAAAGCACTTTAAAGGCTGGCTTCAGTAGATAATTGGTGGTTTACAATGCTAAATTAGACCATCATTATATTATTCGGCTGGAAATTTCAAATAACCTTCAATAAAGTGGCACCATCAGATAATCCAATGGAGCAAAAACAAAAGCTTTTAATGTTGTCTTTCAAGTTCTTTCTCGAGGCTCTCAAGTGGCACTGTAAAAAAGATGAGTATGCCAAATAATCAGAAGTGACTCATGCATGAAATACTTCCACAGAAAGGCAGTGGAAAGCACTCGTGAAGCTCTGAGGACTCTTCTAGCGGATGCTCTGCTCTATTTTTGGGGATGGATCAGTCGAGGGTTTTTAAACCAAGTGCTGAAACAAATCTTTGGCAGAAACCCATTGTTTAACAGCTCAATCCTCCATTAAGAGCAGACAGTGAAGGATTTTCCTAAAATAGCTTCTACTCTGAGATTATGGAGATATGTCATGAATGGGAAAAAATAAATAAAAATACAAGTGCTGTCATTCAATCCTATAAAACTAGTGAACCATGTTTCAATTCATATCAGCACACTCCCTTTTTACACCATTATCCAATTACTTTTCCTTCTTAATCCAAACAGCAATCCTCTGAGCTTTTAACCCATAAAGCTTGTTCTATCTGGACCCCAAAGGCATTAGGACACAAACATCTGAGCCACAATATCAGCGACAGAGCAAACAAAGATGAGATAAACGAGGCAAACAATTATTTAAAAGTGGAACACTTAGTGAACATGTTTGAGGAGGTGATTTCCTTCCAGAAATTCTTTGTGTGCTGTTGTTGCATTTTTTATTTATTTATTTTTTTTGCTGAAAATTGACATTTTGTTCAGACAGCTATCAGAAATAGGTCATTTGATTTTTTTTAACAGAGTTTACAAAATTTGACAGTGAAACTGAAACACTTCCACTGATGACTTGCAGGATTAGAAAATGCAATTGCGCAGATAGCAATCTTCAACAAAAGCAGGTTTAAAGATATAGATTAGGTACGTTTATAAGTAAAGAGTAAAGGTTGATGAGATAAAAAACGATATAGACCGATAAATATATAAACACGCACATGTACACACACAGCTCACATGATAAACAAACATATAAAACACGTAAAATGTTCCTGTTCTGGTCTTCTAATCTAATCTGGTATCTATTCGTTTTTGTGACTGTTTCCTGTTATAGTTAGTAAAAGGAAAGTTTTAATTCACTACGTGCCGTTTCAATGATTAGCCTAAAACAACCGCAGCTTAATACACTGCTCCAGAGCGCCATCTTGAGGGATACATCGACTATTCAACTGCCTTTCACCAGTTTGGACTCATAACGTCTCAAAAATAGTCAAGTCTCTTTTAATGTGTGTATATTTTTTGAACTGTTGTACGTTGCTGAGCAAGCTAACGCTAGCCAGATGCTATGCTAACCGCGCTAGCTAGCTAATCTCTCTCATAATATAATCTCTCCTCGAGTCCAGAGCCCGAAATCCTCTACATTACGCTCACAAACAGAACGAGGTTGTTGTTGTTGTTGTTGTTGTTGGGCTTTGTGATGACAAAATCAGGATCACTGAGGATCAATCGGTGATAAAAATAGATGAGAAACATCGATGGGATTGACACGTAGCCCTGGCTGCAGGCTAACCGAGAGTCAAAAACGAAATAACTTTTATTAATGGCCAGGGTTGTGCATATTACATAAACTCTGTATAATGTAAACTAGTCTAAATGTAGCTTCATATTCTAAAAACCATTAACTTGAATCAGTATTTAATCTAATTATTTTGTGTTTACTACACTACACAGAATTCAGTTTAACTGGACTGTGTCTTGCCTTTCTATTTAATTTATCATTTTAAACATTTTTTTAAGGGGGCCTAAACTGAGAACTCAAAAAGTGCTTTACTGTCTGACATACGAGTTGATAAACAAAACAACACTAATAAACATCTAAATTGTGCAGGTAACACCACCTTCTGTCACATTGACAAGATAAAAAATACAATCAAAATGCATTTATTCGGCTCTTTTTTTACAGCTGCTTCAAAGTATGCATTAACAACGTTTTCATTAATAACTCCAAATAGAATGGCCACATTGTTCACCTAATTAGGAATTATTAAAACAATAATAATAATAATTTAATTATTTAAATTTGTATGTTGTTTTACTAAAACAACCAATGATCCCGATTCCGTGTATCATTCCTTTATTTGATTTTCACAGTAAAACAAAAAAAGAACAAATATTTGAGGAAGATGGAAGTATAATTAAAGATGTAATTCATGCTGGCCACAGAAGCAAATGTGCATTGAGAGATGCATTAAAATGATCGTGGGAAGATTTCGTGTTCGTCGCAATCTAAAAAGAAAATCACGTGAAGAACACAGAACTTGAAAGACTTCAGTAAATTTAGATGCAGATTCAAAGATTCTCTTTTGCCGGCTCAATAATTCGATGTATAAATGCTAACAATAAACGTTTAAGACCTTTTTGTAATCTGTGTCATGTAAGCAACCAGCTACAAAGCTGTTTTTGTCAAAATATAAAAAAAACTAAATGTACTGTAATCTATGAAGAAACATGATGCAAGGGAGCATCTGCAAAGAGCCAACACCAAAAACACTGCGATAGAAAACTACTCAGAGATTCACTCTAAACACTACTCACACCGAAATAAGCTAAGTCTTCTACAACAGTAAGTTTGAGAGAATTCCGTTTTAACATTTTTAACATCTATAAATAAAGATAAAATGCTTCCTAGCTAGCGTCACGGTGGTGCAGTGGGTAGCACGGTCGTCTCACAGCAAGAAGGTCGCTGGTTCGAGCCTCGGCTGGATCAGTTGGTATCTCTGTGTGGAGTTCTCATGTTCTCCTCGTGATCGCGTGGGTTTACTCCGGGTGCTCCGGTTTCCTCCACAAGAACAAAGACATGCGGAATAAGAGAATTGAGTAAGAACGATTGTTCGTAGTGTTTGAGTGAGAATGAGTGTGTGTGGATGTTTCCCAGCGATGGGTTGCTGCTGGAAGGGCATCCGCTGTGTAAAACATATTCCAGAAGAGATGGAGGTTCATTCCGCTGTGGAGACCCCGAAAGGGAAGAAAGCTGACATGAAGATGAATGAATGCTTCCTAGCTTCTTTTTATCCATCCATTTTCTTTTCCACATAGTCCCTTTACCAGAGGTCTCCACAGCAGAATGAACCACCAACTTATCCAGCAAATGTTTTACGCAGCGAATGCCCTTCCAGCCGCAATCCAACACTGGGAAACATTCATAAACGCTCACATCCACTATGAACAAGTTTAGCTTACCCATTCATTTCTACTGCAAGTCTTTGGACTCCTGGGGGAAACCAGAGCACCTGGATTAAACCCACGTGATCACTGGGTTGAACATGACCCAGCTGAGGCTCGAACCAGCGACCTTCTTGCTGTGAGGTGCTCATGCTACCCACTGTGCCACTGTGACGCCTTTAGCTTCTTTCCAAAACACTCTTCGATCAATTAATCAAAATGTTTTTATATAGCACTTCTTTATCAGTTGCTTCACAGTATCTTCACAAAATTCTAGTGTAGATTAAGAGTTAAATTGGAATTTCTATTGATTAATTCTATGCGGTATAAATACAACTACAATATAATGCTACATTAGAGATTTATTACAATGAGTCAAAATGTTGATTTAAACTGACTTTGATTTAAACTAAATGTCTATTCTATTATATAAGCCTGGTTTAAACTGATTTTGTGTAAAAATAAGGCAACCAAGACACATCTTTTTAATCGATGTGAGAGAAAAACTGGGGAACCCGGAGCAAAACACCCACAACACAGCACACGCACACACAACACACACACACACACACACACGCACACACGCACACACCACACGAACACACACACACGCACACACACACACACACACACACAGAGAAAAGATTTCAGGAAGCCTCTCTGACCGGGTCTGGTGCTAATCACCTGCCCAGCATAAACACTATAAAAACTTAAGATCGATCAATCAACGACCACAGAACCCAATCCTGATGATGTTTCCTTCCTCGCTTCTCTGTCCCATCTCATTAAAGTTAAATGTTTTAAAAATCAAATTTCATAAATTTAATACAAACAAACATTACACAAAACAGATATCGGTGTGTAGTAGTCTATTAATTGAGCAAACAAAAATAGTTCCTTGCACTGTGTCGGGGTGTATGTGAAGACACAAAACACAAACAGTCGAATGATAAACCTGTAATATTAAATAAGTTAAGTAACTAATTTGTTATTAGAGAACGTATTAACACAGTCTGTTTAGCTCCAAATAAACTAACCAAGATCAGGACCACTCACGGACATGCTCACAGCTTTTATATACAAGTTTGAACAACTCACACACTAACAAGCCCAGGGGGCGCCGCTGACATGTTTGGGCCCTTGAAAGAAAATAACTTGGGTGTCATGCGATACCAAACTCACACTGTGCATGGAACTTCTTAAAATGACTAGTTTATTAGGTTTTGTAATGAACTTTATGTGTTTTTGAATAAGTCACTCTAACACTGACGGATGGTTGTATATTAGTAACCTTCTGGGGCCCCTTTGGACCGCTGGGCCCCATGAATCCTCCACAATGGTTATGATCCAATAACAATTTCACAATAATTTCACAGAGAACCGCTCTGGAGCTGAAGTTTGATTAAACCCAGGTCATTCAGGAGCATCTGGGAACCATAAATAAAGAGTCTCATGGAGAGCCTGCAGGTCTCAAAGCCTGCGTCCTGTTTGTGAGTGGCGCTCAGAGGTCAGCGAGGGATCAGCCAGGATCTGATTAGCGCTGCTGTTCAGCTCACACACTCCGAGGCCACCGCGCCGGCCCTCATCACTGATGCGCTTCTATATATAGACGCTCACTCTAACAAACACACACGCTCTCCACGGTTTATCATGAGCTGAGCTGAAAACCTGCCGGGAGATCCTTCAGGCTGAGAGCGAACGCCAGCATGAACCGAGACTCACACGACGAGAGACGAGGAAAGTTTTAACCTCTGCACAACACCTTTAGAAGACATTATCCGGAGACAAAAGGTCTCTTTTCATTTTTACATGGACGATTTAAATACTAAGTGGTGGCTTAATTTTAAAGCTTTTTCAAATGAAATGAAGAAAACACTGAATTGATCATCTTCGGTCCATCCACAACCAAGATGTCATCAAAGGACCTTTCAGATGTTCTCCTATTTTTTTTGTGTTGTTCTCTCATCAAGAGTGGTTCATGCATGATTGTGAAATCCGATTTTCTTTTTCTAGGAGCTCAAAAATGACTCGATGGCTGTAGCCACACCCATTGGCTGAAGCATCATCTACTGGCCAATCAGACGAAGCGCTAATGCAGCTCATCTCAAAAGAAGAACGTGTGCACTGACTGAGCCAGAAGGGAACGGTAGCAGAAACCTGCAGATAAACAATGAAAAGAAAGAGTTTTTTAGGATTAAAATAGTTTTTGATTAATGATTTTTTGGGAAAGTGGGTGGATTTTCTGTGTGCCAACAAGCAAAGCCCAGTAGGGGGCGTGGTGGAAACACAGCAGTGGGAGGACCATGAGATGTGCGGCTTGTTTTGAGGAGCACAACCATTTGATGAGATTCAAAGACATTGTTGATGATAAATAATACTAACAATACATTCCATTTACATAGCTCTTCTCCAGAGCGCAAAGACACTTTACTCAAAGTTCATATTCTATTAAGAGCAGCTTCCTTCATCTGACCTTGAAAGCCACATACAATACAATAAAACTTTATTCATATAACACCTAAAAAAACAAATACACAAACGCACTGTGCACAAATACAAAAAATCCTGCAACACAAAAATGCAGGAGCTGCTCTGCTACATAGAAACACTGATTCAGAAAGTAATAAAACCATAAAAATGTCAATAAACAAACAATTCAGAAAATTTGTGAATCTAGAAAAATCAACAGTAAACGCCAACACCTCAAACTGAGTTCAAAACCAACAAGTAAAAATAAGTCTTAAGTAAAGATGTAAAGACACATTTATTTATTAAAGTGTGTGTGGTGGGTTCTGGAGTTAAGTTCTGCTGTGTTTCCTTGGGTTCCTCCAGCTTGAGCTCCTCCAGCTTGAGCTCCTCCAGCTTGGGCTCCTCCAGCTTGGGCTCCTCCAGCTTGAGCTCCTCCAGCTTGGGCTCCTCCAGCTTGGGCTCCTCCAGCTTGGGCTCCTCCAGCTTGGGCTCCTCCAGCTTGGGCTCCTCCAGCTTGGGCTCCTCTAGCTTGGGCTCCTCCAGCTTGAGCTCCACCAGCTTGAGCTCCTCCAGCTTGAGCTCCTCCAGCTTGGGCTCCTCCAACTTGGGTTCATCCTTCAGGGTTGTGTGTTTGGAGATAAATTCTGAGTTTGAAAGCTTTGTTTGGTTTTGGGTTTCTAAATTTAAGTATAATCTTATCTCAAATGTTCAACAGGATGCAAATTTGAATTGTATTCATTTGTAACACGTTTGCGAAATAACTACTTGTTATTAGCTCATCAAGTGGTTTCTTGGTAAAAAAAAGAAGAAGCTAATTTCTTTAATTTAGCTGAATATAATCTAGTATACTTAAAAATGATCTTTTCTTATGTGTCAGATATTTGCAGGAAAAGTGTGTTTGAGTAGAGTTGAGGGCACAGATCAGATCAGATCCAATCCTCCGAGAGCTTCGAGTGTCTTCTGGAAAGCTGAGAAGAAAAGAGATTAAAAGTAGAATCTTTTTTAGAGCACTCTGTGTACTGGAATATGGAAAACATAAAAAAAAGTGTGACCAATAAAGATCAAAGTTTTAACATAAAGGGCAAGCGATTAAAAACAGATTAAAATCTCGCTTCCTTAAATCTGTCATTTTTAAACCGATAAATTCTGCAGGCAGATGGAAATGTCTCGCACCTCATCAGTTCCTCTCGTCAGCATCGCTCCGAGCCTGTCCGGTTGCCATGGTTATCCTCCCACGTCTGGGTACCAGCGAGACAGCTTTGGTTCCTCTACAGTGCATCCATCACAGCCGCGCATTCACTAAACAGAGAGACAGAATGGAGAGAAAGATTTAACTGAAGTTTCATGTTTCGGGGTTGCAAATGCAAAAAGTAAACATTCAAGAGGTGATTGACTTGTTCTCATGCTTTCATAATCCCCAGACTCAAGGCTTTTGGTACATTTAACGAAACACAGAGGGCAAATGTGGCTTTGGGGTAACGGATTGGATTAGGTTACTCGGTTAGCCTTACGGAAGCGAAATAAGGTTGTTTAACTGATATTTGAGGATATCCATCCACTCCAGCTGCAAAAGCATCCCTGCTCCAGCTCCAAAACAATACTCCTTTGTCCTTGGGTTGACATGTTGCCTCAGGTAAAGAAACAAAGTAAGGCTGCTCTCGCCTGCCCCTACTCTTTGGCACTCATAGCAGGACTGACTTTTCTCTTCAATGGGACACCGCAGAAACATCAACCAGGGGCTTTCTCTGACCTTTCACAGATGGAAAACAAGTGAGTTTTGGTTGCAGGCAACACATGAACTTGTTCATGCTGGGAAAAGTATCTTCAGCACTGTTTTGGAGGGCTTTGACCTCTTCTTCATGGTGAAATGGAGATGAAGGGGTGGACATGGAAGGCTTTGCTTTAGTGAGATTGTTAAAATAAGGTGCAAGGCAATCATTTAAAAAGAATTAAGCTTTTTAGCTCCTTTAAGCAGCTGGAGTTCTGCTTCCCGTAAAATTGGTTGTTGTGACCCTCAGAGCTTTGCTCCACTGCTCTTAATGAAGGTCACACTGAGGTGAAAGGAGACCGAGGAGAGAACGAGCATCTCAGAGGAGCACAAAGTTCAATCCAATCATCTGTAACAATTAATAAAGCCATTAAAGAAGGAGATCAGAATCCTCCTGAGATTCTGCAGAGCAGAGGTCCGTTTCAGAGTATTATTAGGTTTGCTTCAAAGAGATCTAAACCAGGATAAGAGTTTAATCGCGCATTTTTAAGAGAAATGAGGTTGAGTTACAATAAGATCAAATGAATAAGAATACATGTTTTCATGTACATCTCAACACGTAAGTAAGTGAATAAAATATGTAGGTTTCAAAAGATTTGACGTAAATGCAATAAACGTAACACGCTAATTTTATTTAGTTACATTGTGCTGACTTAAGCGTGACAGATGCTTCGTTAAAGTACAACACAGTGTGTATATATAATGTTTCAACGTACATTGGATCATATTCACAGATGTATCTTCGACAAACTGAATAACTCGCTTGTAGTTTGATATGAGACGTTAGACTCGGAACTGTCGCATTTTAGTGACGTCACCTTCAATAACTAATACGCTAGCGCCTCAAAGTGGACAAACAAGCAAAAACCAAGTGAAGAGCCAACTTTAACGTCTTATTTTCTTATGGTATAACTCATAAAATCACCGTGATATTCTTGTTTGTATTGAATAGAAAATAAATTCGATATGGATAACGTTCTTTTTCTCTTCAGCAGCAGACAAACCCAAAGAAATCTTTGGAACAATAGCCTTCAACAACAAAAAAAGCATTTCATCAGTTTTTTATACTGTTAATGAATAGCTTAATTTAAATCAAGACAGCAACAAATTAAATGGTTAGGGTCCTAATACACATACTAATACGGTTCCAAGAACATTCCAAAGATTACACTAGTTTAGTATTTAAGAATTTCTTTGGCGGAAATAAAACGTTAGTATTTGGATTTCATAATAGTATTTACCTTAGTTTCTGGTTGCAAAACAAAATTAAAAGGGAACTTTATTGTGTTTTATTTTTAAATAACCAAAAAGGAAACCAACATCTAACTTCAGGTAACTTTCTAGTGTTTGCTTGAACAAGCTTGGTACTCACCTCATCTGCAGAGCAGAGGCTTTTCTTTTGCACCTCAGACACTGAAGATACCTCTACAGGAAGCACGCCTGACCACACTAAGAAAGCCGACTTGGGTTACTGAATTTAACATCTTTTTCATTTAAATAGATTTTTCTTATTAAAAAAAAAAAAGCAGTAATCACTAACTTAAACATCCAATTAGCTGTGTTTTAGAAGTCTTCACTGAAATTACTCATGTGGCTGAAAATATTTTACTTTTGAAAGAAGAAAAATAATTTCAAATCTACTTTTATTCTGTTTATAAACCTTGGAAATGTCACTTTTAAGTGAAACGAACAACATTCAACATATATTTAATTATCCAAGCTTTATGTTTTCTGCAGTGATTAATTTATAAGATGTGACATATTGTAACAAAAGAGATAATATTTAATTATTTTATTTTATTATTTATTTACTTAATTGTAAAGTTACGAGTAGTTAAATACATCTAAATTGTATCTTTTCAAATAGTACAAATTATACATATATTATATATTTTTTAACAACGCTGATTAATTATATGATTTGAATTATATGCATTATATTTAGTGATGTTTAAAATAAAATAAAGCAGTAAACAAATGATCTTCTTTGAGCAATGCTTTGACCAAAACAATTCCTGCTCCAGCCTACAGAGGCAGCGCTGAGAAGAGCCTAAAACACACTTATACTCCAGGTCCCCTGTTGGCCAAAAATGTAAAAACAAACTTGATTTTTAGATTTTGATTCAGATTTTCAGCATGATTTAAAGTATGATCTGAAAAATGTCCCCTCTTGACTCAGAGGTCCCCGTTTGGTGAGTGTGTAACCATGTCAATGTCCCCTCTTGGATAGGTAGGTGAGTATACACACACTCACACATGCAAAGAATCATCGTTTGGAAGTGTACCTCTCCTTCACAGGCCCGTGAAAGTCACTGAAGGTAGATTTCTTAAGAAAGAAACATAAAAACTTGAAGTTTTGGCTTTATTTTGTATATTGTGAGGGTAACGGTTTACAAAAAGCAACAAGGCACTCAAGACACTGCCGTATTGTGAATAAAATCACAGATAAAGGGGTTCAGATCAAGCTTTGCAAAGCCCTTCAGATGCTTCTTATTCACAATAAACCCGGGCCTCTGGTACCTTATTGCTTGTACACACGTTCAATACACTCCAAGACGAGACTTCCATTGAAAAACAAAAATGACGAGAACAGCGCAAGCGTTAGGTTTTAAATTAATTTATAAAAAAAAAAGCACTGACCCACTGAAGAAGAACAAACATCAATCATATTTTTTTTGCCTTTGTTTGAAACATATAGAAATCGGCCAGACTCGAGTGGAATCAAATCAAGAGGCGGACAGAATCTGCCTACACCAATACAGCCTAAAAAAAAAAAAAAAAACCCAACAAAAGAGAGAGAGAGAGAGAGAGAGAGAGAGAGAGGAACAGTCTTATCAAGTGCAGATCTGGTCTGAATCGTTCTCATTTCTCCTTGCTTTTTTTTAATGTTTAATACGGATTACATGTTAAACTCGACTGCTCGGGTACGTTTGTCTAGTCCAGTACATGCAAGCTGAAAGTTCCACATGGAAACGACGAGTCCGCTGTGCGCCAGACTGAAAAGGGTCCGGGTCACAGAGCTCAGAGTTAAAAATAAAACACAAAGGGGGAAACAGAGGAAGGAAATACTCCATTGATACACTTTTTTTCTCCATCTTAGAAAAGAAACTACATTTAGTTGCACAACAACAGAAGAGACATAGTCCTCTTCTGCTCCTACACGGCTGCGCGTTATATATATATTCATCATCGTTATTACTTTTTTAAAACGTCTCTAGAAACAAAAACACACCCTATGCTGCACATATGAATGACAAAATACTGCATATTATCCACTACGACTGCTGCGGGGTGTGAGGGACGCCGTCGGGATAGCTGC
>UELW01000648.1:0-38322 GCA_900490495.1 Danionella dracula
AGTTGATCAGGTGTCATCCATCAGCCTGCGGCAGTTCAGCACCAGCTCACGGATGTGATGGTAGTCCGTGAGGATTTTCGACCACCTGGGGGTACACACACCAGCCTTCTTGGTTGGAGACTTATGTAAAGCACAGAGCTGAACACAAATGGCCTCCACTAAGCGGCTAGTGCTGGGCCACTGCGCTGGACCCCCAGGGTGTCCAATCAGACACCGCTTCACGCTCTCCACCCCTGGTGTTGATCTGGATCGCTTTGGTGCCTTAAGCGTCCAATGGAAAGCTGAGGCTGATGTCGCGGCTGATAGTTGATCCGCAGCTTGTCGCTGTCAGGGAGAGCGGTCCACAGACGAATTGCCTCTGCAACCTGAAGGTCAGTGAGGTAAGCAGCCTCACGAAGACCCACCAGGAACCCAGCCAGATCCTGGACCTTATCCCAGCCTGGGATTCCATCTGGTCCAGCAACTGCTCCCTGACAAAAGCAGAACGATGTTAGTACATCTGAAATAGAAAGTGACCGAAAAGAATAAACCCTGCACTTGAATGTCTTACCTCAGCATCATCAGAACGACTGATGCTTGTGTCTGCTGGCCATGACTCCTCTGACCCGCCCAGGTGTTCTCCTCCTCCAACAGAAGGCACAGCCAGTGATGCTGAGGGCTTAAAATAAAACAAAAGCCATTTGGCTTTTTGAAGAATGCAGAAGACAATAAAATACACTCCTTAATTTGACTTACCCAAGCCTCATCAGAGAAACTGAGACCAGTGTCTGATGGTGGCGACAGCACTCTACTGGCAAGGTATTGTCCATCTCCTGAAGATTGAGGCTCAGACAGAGACAAGGGGCCTTTTTCAAGAACACAGGATTCATCCTGGTACAGCTCAGAAACTGTGATGTCCTCCGTGCTCTCTTCCTCAAACCCCTCATCTTGCAGCTCCCTGTCATCCAGTTCCTCCACCAGCTGGTCTTCCTGCTCTGGTAGCACTGGAGTCAGGGATTTGCCTGTCTGATTATACAAATATTCCATCCCCAGCATTTCACCTACAAGAATAAAATGCAAAAATTAGGTGTTTTACAATTTTACCTAGTCTGCTAATAAATATCATTTAAAGCAACAAATAAATAGATTTCGTGCCTGTGTATGCTCCAGGAGGCCGATAACGTTCATCCCATGGCTTCCCGAGGACCTTTCTGCTAAGCTGGTCCGCTGCCTCTTTGATGGCACTGCTAAAAGAACGCATGGAAGATGATCCTTTTACAGCATCCTCCATCCGGTCATCATTCCAGCGCATCAAGCCCTCGAGGAGATAAGTCTGGAAATGAGCGTCACTGGCACTTGTTCCTAGGAGTTAAATTGGTAGAAAAACACTTTTATGCAACCTGTATGAAAACATTAATAAACTGTGTAATGCATGCCGTTGTTGCAATACCTGGAATAAACCGGTTCAGATGGAGGTGGAAAGACTCCAGAGAGGTGGAGCCACGGGCACACCGGTAGCAGCAGAGCTCCACACCGCCTTTCTTCAGGGACCCTGTCTTCAGATACAGTGGGAAGTTCTCTGGGTCTTGGATGCACTGAACGTGCTTCTGCTGCTCCTTCCATATCTGCTGGATCCGCTCGTGGTCCAGCAAAGGAACTCCCATAGTATCCTTCCCATCAGCACTGTCAAACAGATCAATCAGTGACGCAATCAATCGACTCGTCTCCTCCACTCCTCTGGTCCTCCTTCGGCAGTGCAGAGCCAACTCTTTACGGTTGATTCGTCCACTGATTGCTTTCTCTGAGAACTGGCCAATCTTCCGTGCTGCTAGCTCGCCCTCCTTTGCGTGGCGAAGAGCAGCCACATCCTCAGGATCCCACTGGAAGATGCATGTGGACAATCGGGCCATGAAGATCCCGTAGAGGGGGTGAGCTTCTGTCGTGACACCTGCGGCAAACCGGCGCATGAAATGCCAGATATCGAGGCGCACTTCCAGCTCATCCCACTCTGAAAACATGGCCCTAACACGGGAAGGACCGTGCAGATTGCAGCAATCTTTGTCCACATACATCATCTTTGGCGGTGCTGTTCCTGCCTCCCTGTAGCGCTTCATCAGTCCAGCTGCCATGGTGTCCAGTCCATGTCCCTCTGCCGCTGTCAGCACAGAGACAAGGATTTGGCCGTACTCATTGCCAACATTTGTGCACCACGCAGCGGTCCCTGCAGCAGCCCCAGCGAGTTTCTTTGTGATCTGAGTGCAAAAATAAACTGTACAAAAATCTTGCCCATTTGAATCCATCAAACAGCGAAACAAACATGACGTGCATACCTTTTTTGTGGAGTCCATTTTCAGAACGCTGCCCAAAACAGAGGTGATTTTGGACTTCACTTCTTGCAGGCGCCCCAGCACATCTCTGGCATACACATTTAGCAGCCACTTGGGCTTCGGGAGTGCAGGTAAAATCGGTGGCTCAGCAAATGCAGGAAGCTGCACAAGGGAGGACCTTGCGAACGGTTCACATGCAGTCAGGTACTGCAGAACCCGCTGCGTCCACGCCTCGCTGTGTTGTTCCAGCAGCTTCTTGTAAAGCTGAGTCACGCTGTTGCCCAGTGTTCTCTCCCTCATCATCCTCAGCACCCGGTTGTCACAAGAGTATCTAAAGTTTGGTTTAAAAACACAAACAATTAAAGCATTAATACAATTACTAATATATATATATATATATATATATATATATATATATATATATATATATATATATATATATATAATTATATATATGTATATATAATAATTATATATATGTATATATATAATAATTACTAATACACTAATACAATGTAATACAATTATAAAAACAAGCACCTGTATGTCAGCAAAGCTGGAAACTGACTGCGGTGGCCCATATCCAGCTGTCCTAAGATGTCCTCGGACCAAGCTGGATACTTCTTTTTGCAGTGCTTGCACTCCAGATACTCTGTTGCCAGATCATACCACCCGTCGATGTCCAGGACCTTACGCACAGTGCTGTAAAGTCCTGCCGCTGTCAACCGGTGCCTTCCACAGTCTGGACGAATGCAGACCAGAGGAAATCTCCACATCTTTAAAGGCATCCACAGGAAAAGTGGGCGACAGAAGAACAGATCTGGAGAGGCAGGTGGCTGTGTGTGCATCAGAGGGGGTTGAGGAGGGTGCCACCAAAGCTTCAGATGGGACACAAGTTCTGGCTTGCCGGTCCTCTGGTTGGCCTTAAAGAGTGCGTTCCTGATCCACTCGTGCTGGAAAGATGGAAGGTGATATTTCCAGTGAGTTGGAAGCTCAGCTGGTGGCTGCAGTCGATGTGAGGGATCTGGTGTTTGTGCTGTCGCAGAGTGAACAGTTATGAAACAATATTAGGAACTGTGAGATAGTAAATTCATAAATAAAGCACACAAACAGTATTAATAATGATTTTGTTAGAAATGTAAAAAAAAAATTATGGGAGTGATTAAAAGCAAACAACACAGACGACATATTATTGCTGTGAAGAAAATAAAATTACTGAGCGAAGAAAGGAAGCATGATTATTAAACAGTGCAGTGCATTAAGAAACAATCGCCACAGCAATTAAGCATGCACATAGACAGAGGAAAGAACTACTAGTTATCTAAATATTAAACAGTGCATTTCCACCATCGCAAGTGCTCAGGGGGAGCTAGTGGAGAGTGATGAGAGCAAGCGAAATGAAAAAAGTTAATTTGTGAGTTTAAATAATAGACAGACACAAATAAATACACCGGAACCTTTGGCCGTCCATAATGTTTTGATGAAGAGCACTCAAAGAATTCATTCCACTTGAGGCTTCATGATGTGATAAAACTCTGTACTGCAAGAAAATATTTTTGCATGTTTCAAATGTTATTAATACATGTCATAATTAACACAAAACATTTGCATTATATTTGGATTTGATTCACATGTCACACCTGCACTAAGAAGCTGTGCTTCACACTGTGACGCAGCCAACACCAGCTCCTCGTCATCATCTTCTGCAGTGGAAACAGAGGTGCCTGGAGTATAAATGTTAAAATGATTAAAGTGAACGACACATTGAGACAGACATGTATGGTGGTTCTCACTAACCACTACTGAAAAGCTGCCTTTGGGTCGTATGTTTGGGTTCTGCTGTTGGAGGAACTAAAGGGAACCGCGGTGATGGATCTAAAAACAGCAAGACCATGTTTACTATGACATATTCATAGAGCTACTCTGGGAGAGACTAAATTTTGAGAGAGCTACTCACAAGTTTTAGCTGCTGAAATAATTTTCTTTGCCAGTTGCGAAGGAGGCAAATGTTTGCCACGCCCAAACAGCACTTTCACAGAGGCAGTGTGCTGTACACCAGATTGAACCGGTGTGGGTGAAGGTGTAGAGATGGTGGAGGTTGCAGGAGGAGAAACAGAAGCACTGGAGGTCCTGGTGGCTGCAGGTGGACGTGCAGGTTGATCCAGATGTGAGCCTAAAGGAGAAGCCCTTCTTTTAAAGACATACGCTTTGAAAACAGCCAGGTTAGTATTAGGCCTGGCATCGGCGTTAACCAGGTAGCTTATGAGAGCTTTAGCTTCCTTGCTCTGGTCCTCATAAACATCTTTCATAGAGCGACCCTGGAAGGCACCAAACTCTACCATAAAGCATCCCTGGTCTCCAGTTGCTCGGGCTTCCGCCTGCATTTCCTGCTTCCTCTCAAACTTCTCTACCTCTTCAGCTATCTCTCTGATTTGTGACGTATATTTCAGAAGCAGCTGTTTATTCTCAGACATGGGGTTTGTGTGTGCTGTCTCACCAGAAATGCTGAGAACCAAATACACTGCATACCCCAGTGAGTTTTCCAGGAGCCATCTAAAGCGCTGGCCCTGGTACTTGCCAAACTGGAGCTTGCAGTGTGCCAGAACTAAAAACTGGTCATCTGGGTCTCCACCATTTGTGCGGACAAACGTAGCGGCCTCTGCAAGCACCTCCTCCTTCGATTTGGCCCTTCCAGATTCCACATTTTCGAGCCGGTTCGCCTCTGCTGATGGTGCCATCAGGAGGCGGGTTGATGTTGCCGACTGGCGACGAAAAACTGGATATGCATACATTATCTGAAATGAAAATCAGGAGAAAATTCAGAACTGGCGGTCTGAAAGAAACAAGTTCATTAACTGTGTAACAACAGATTAACAACCAAGACTACGCCATGCTGATCTACACTGGTATATTAGATGCTTGGGTTGCCAGACCACATAATTTACAGAGAAAGCTGTAAATTACAATCTATTTCTATAATAACATAATTACAAGCATACTTGTAAGTGGTTCAGCCGACTATTGTTACATATGTTTACAGCAAAAAAATAATGTGCATATTAAAAACACATTTTGAACTTTTAACAGGGAATACTGCTTTTATTTTATACACCATCGTTCTTGAGTGACACCTGAACTGTTTTTAGACTCTCCATCTAGCATTTCTGCAGCATTTTATACTTGCCAATTGGTTGCAGTGATCAATAGTGCTCAACAAGGAACATAAAATAAATAAAAATGGTTTCAGTGAATGCTTTTGTTAGACAAACCGAATATATATATTAAGTGCTTGCATATTCAAATTAAAATTACCACTATAATCACATACAAAATCACTTTTAAAGCCAGTTTAAAAGGTACGAATATATGTGTACTTTTATATATGTAGAAAACGTCGTCTTTTCTTTGGAAACTTTGCTTCTTATTGTAGGGGCATAAACCAGGCTAAAGCAGGGGGGATGGGCGAAGGTAAAGTAAATAACAGTAAGAGTCGAAGAAGTTACTCTTGGGCATTCATATAAAATCAAGTGAGAAGTCAGCTTTCGTTCATTAGTCGACTGAGATGAGGAAACAGTACTTATTTTGTCGAGCGATATGTATGTATTGATGAATGAATGACAAAAGTTACAATTTACATGAAAATACGGATACTGTGTGATCAACCGATAACTAACTAACTAAGCAGTAACTTCTCGTTGATTAAAGCAAGAAATGAAAACTTTATCAAGAAACAAATAACGTAAAGAGACAAGCGAGTCGTCGTCTTACCTTTCTCCACCGATGATAATATAGACGACTGGAGATTGGGTAAAAGTCAGCTCCAGAGGAGAAACGCGATTGGTCAAAAGTTAGCCCAGGGGTAAGTAACACGATTGGTCAAAAGTAAGCCCAAATGAGAAACGCGATTGGTCAAAAGTAAGCCCAAGAGAGGAACGTGATTGGCTGATGTGGGCTTACTTTGGCTTACTTTGGCTCGACGGACGAAAGGCATAAGGCGCAAGCGAGAAGTAGTGGGATCGAAGCCCGCATTCTCCATTAGGCTTTACCTTTCACTGTTGGACAGTTCTACCTTTTCCTTTCCAAAACCTGAAAAAATCTGCCATACTAGCAATTGCACTTTTTCGACAAATGTCATTTTTGTTTTGCCAACAGCAAGAACATTGACAACTTTAGCTTGTCTATGACATACCTGAGCCAATCCATGTCTTTTCATCTACGTGTTACATCAGTATAGAAAAAGAGAAAAACATCAGGGCTGGCTTGTACGGGGATTGAACCCAAAACCTTGGCGTTATTTGCAACACGTTCTAGCAAACTGAGATTTTGGTGCGAATAAAACTTCAAGTCAATTTGAAATGCTCTCAAACAGGCATTCGCACCAAAAGTCAACAACTTTCCTCAAATTTTTGGGGAATTAGCTCAAACGGTAGAGCACTCGCTTTACTTGCGAGAGGTAGCGGGATCGATGATGGCATTCTCCAATTGGTCTGTACTTTCCTTGATTGGCAGTCTCACCTTTATGTGTCTAAAAAAAAGAGAGAATCAGCAATACTAGCAATTCAACAATTTCCACAAATCTGAAACGTGTTTTGATAAAGCAAAGACCTTGAAAACTGTCGCTTGTCTATGACATACCTGAGCAAATCCATGGCTTTTCATCTACATTGTGCATTAGCACAGAAAAAGATTGAACCCACAACCTTGGCGTTATTAGCTCCACGCGTGAAGAAAAATGGACCTTTTCACGCTAAAAACACTTTGTCAATTTACAATGCTCTCAAAAATGCATTCGCACAATAGATCAAGAACTCTGTTTCATCATGCAAGGGGAATTAGCTCAAATGGTAGAGCGCTCGCTTTGCATGCGAGAAGTAGTGGGATCAATGCCAGCATTCTCCATTTGGCTTTACCTTTCACTGTTGGACAGTTCTACCTTTTCCTTTCCAAAACCTGAAAAAATCTGCCATACTAGCAATTCGACATTTTCGACAAATGTCATTTTTGTTTTGCCAACAACAAGAACATTGACAACTTTAGCTTGTCTATGACATACCTGAGCCAATCCATGTCTTTTCATCTACGTGTTACATCAGTATAGAAAAAGAGAAAAACATCAGGGCTGGCTTGTACGGGGATTGAACCCAAAACCTTGGCGTTATTTGCAACACGTTCTAGCAAACTGAGATTTTGGTGTGAATAAAACTTCAAGTCAATTTGAAATGCTCTCAAACACGCATTCGCACCAAAAGTCAACAACTTTCCTCAAATTTTTGGGGAATTAGCTCAAACGGTAGAGCACTCACTTTACTTGCGAGAGTTAGCGGGATCGATGCTGGCATTCTCCATTTGGTCTGTACTTTCCTTGATTGGCAGTCTTACCTTTATGTTTCTAAAAAAAAGAGAGAATCAGCAATACTAGCAATTCAACAATTTCCACAAATCTGAAACGTGTTTTGATAAAGCAAAGACCTTGAATACTGTCGCTTGTCTATGACGTACCTCAGCAAATCCATGGCTTTTCATCTACGTTGTGCATTAGCACAGAAAAAGATTGAACCCACAATTGTTGCGTTATTAGCTCCACGCGTGAAGAAAAATGGAGCCTTTTGACGCTAAAAAGCACTTCGTCAATTTACAATGCTCTCAAACATGCATTCACACAATAGATCAAGAACTCTGTTTCTTCATGCAAGGGGAATTAGCTGAAATGGTAGAGCGCTCGCTTTGCATGCGAGAAGTAGCGGGATCGACGCCCGCATTCTCCATTTGTCTTTACCTTTCACTGTTGGACAGTTCTACCTTTTCCTTTCCAAAACCTGAAAAAATCTGCCATACTAGCAATTGCACTTTTTCGACAAATGTCATTTTTGTTTTGCCAACAGCAAGAACATTGACAACTTTAGCTTGTCTATGACATACCTGAGCCAATCCATGTCTTTTCATCTACGTGTTGCAACAGTATAGAAAAAGAGAAAAACATCAGGCCTGGCTTGTACGGGGATTGAACCCAAAACCTTGGCGTTATTTGCAACACGTTCTAGCAAACTGAGATTTTGGTGCGAATAAAACTTCGAGTCAATTTGAAACGCTCTCAAACAGGCATTCGCACCAAAAGTCAACAACTTTCCTCAAATATTTGGGGAATTAGCTCAAACGGTAGAGCACTCGCTTTACTTGCGAGAGGTAGCGGGATCGATGATGGCATTCTCCAATTGGTCTGTACTTTCCTTGATTGGCAGTCTTACCTTTATGTGTCTAAAAAAAAAGAGAGAATCAGCAATACTAGCAATTCAACAATTTCCACAAATCTGAAACGTGTTTTGATAAAGCAAAGACCTTGAATACTGTCGCTTGTCTATGACATACCTCAGCAAATCCATGGCTTTTCATCTACGTTGTGCATTAGCACAGAAAAAGATTGAACCCACAGTTTTGGCGTTATTAGCTCCAAGCGTGAAGAAAAAAAGAGCCTTTTAACGCTAAAAAACACTTCGTCAATTTACAATGCTCTCAAACATGCATTCGCACAATAGATCAAGAACTCTGTTTCATCATGCAAGGGGAATTAGCTCAAATGGTAGAGCGCTCGCTGCGCAAAAGAAGGGGCCCAATCTTTGCGCCCCCGCACACAAGCGAAAAGCACGCCGAAAACAACAAACTGACTCTAACAGCCCGATGACAATGTCTAGGTAACGCCGACGCGCGCCGTCGAGGTGTTTATTTGCTTAAAAAGAAAAGTTCCCCCTCCGAGAGCGGGATTCGAACCCATGAATCTACCTGGCGGTGACGCAACACCTTGACGTCACGTTTTCGTCCATAATAACATAAAAGCACGCGCACAAGTGTACTTAATTGTTTGGGTTTATTTATGCCATGTAAATTTTACTTGATCCAATCGATGACAATTTGTTTGCTCATTATATTAAATGCATATTACACAGATGTTTATCTTTGAATAAATTGATAAAATTTAAATGGAAGAAAGTGTACATTTTATTTCAGTACCATTGTTTGGGTTTGTTGATATCATTTATTTGATTTGATATTATTTATTTGATATAGTAACAGGCAAAAGACCAAAGATCTGGATACATTTTCTATTAAATAACAAATACTTCAATAAAAAAAAATTAAATGTTTATAGGTTTATCGATAAAATGTATAAGACTTCACTGATCCGATTGATGACACATTCAATGTGAATATAAATGAAACATTTTATTCAAAAAATATATCAATAAAAAATAAATATGCACACATTTAAAAAAACTAAGGATACAATTTAAACAGGATCACGTAACACAATAATATAAATAAAATTATTAAACAGAATAACATAAATAAAATATTAACAAACTAAATTATTAAACAGAGTAATATAAATGAACTATTAACAGTTAAATTATTAAACACATAAAAACATATACACAGACATTGCAAAATATGACAATCGACCATGTAAATATCTAAAAAAAACAATAACCATATAATATACAAAGATACAATTATGTACAGATCAACAACATGACAATTGTTTGCTAGCAGTTTATTGTGGAGGAGAAGTTTTATTGTTTCACCTTCTGTTCTGCCAACCAGTCCTGCAAAGATTGCCCATTGGAGGCTTGTGAACAAAACGTGGTATTTCCAAATCGGCTATGTCCATACTCCTTAGTCTTTGGCTGCCCACATTTTGAACACTTATTAAAAGTGACCTCTCGGACATACCTCCTTTTATGAACCCCAGTTTGCTCCTCTAGAGCCCGTCTGCGCCTGTTCCTTTGGGTGTAACGGGACACAGGAGCAATCACAGAAGGAGCATGAGGGGCTGGGCCTGCACTGGGTACAACAATTGCAGGAGCATGAGGAGCTAGGCCTGCACCGGGTGCAACAATTAGAGGAGCAAGTGGGGCATGGCATGTTCCAGCCGCTGAAGCACTCGGTGAAGCTACACTTAAGACCAGTGTTCCCAACATTGACCCAGGTGTTAGAAGTGATTGCACTGTCGATTGAGTGAGTGCGGGTGTGATGGGGCGCTTCTTGGCTACAGTGCTAGAACCAGGTTTTCGACCTGGCCGAAGAATCGGAGCCTGCCCTTCTTGATTTGCTGGAAGGAGAAATTGGAGTTTTGGTCCTGATGTTGATGGGACGGCATCCAATTTCTCCCTCGGCTGAGGAAGTGGTGCTTCAGCGACAGCAACTGTGGCAGATGGAGTCAATCCCTGACCGAGGACACTCATTTCCAGATTCTTCTGGCGCCGCTGGAACCTGAAAATATTTTATATTTATGTTTAAACATGTGTGTTTTTTTACACATTTTCAACATCAACACAAGGTTTTAGTAAAGAAACTTTTTCAATATTGCAAGTTCTTTTATAATTCGCACAATCAACATTAAAATTGATTTAGTTTCATGATAACTCATTACACTGAAAGCTTTTGGTCCACTAAAATATTTACTAGTATATAATAAGAGTATAACATATAAGTACAGAATAATGCCATGCTTACCACTGTATAAGTGTCTTCTGATTCAACTCAAAGAGTTGGATCATGGTGTCATCCATCAGCCTGCGGCAGTTCAGCACCAGCTCACGGATGTGATGGTAGTCCGTGAGGATTTTCGACCACCTGGGGGTACACACACCAGCCTTCTTGGTTGGAGACTTATGTAAAGCACAGAGCTGAACACAAATGGCCTCCACTAAGCGGCTAGTGCTGGGCCACTGCGCTGGACCCCCAGGGTGTCCAATCAGACACCGCTTCACGCTCTCCACCCCTGGTGTTGATCTGGATCGCTTTGGTGCCTTAAAGCGTCCAATGGAAAGCTGAGGCTGATGTCGCGGCTGATAGTTGATCCGCAGCTTGTCGCTGTCAGGGAGAGCGGTCCACAGACGAATTGCCTCTGCAACCTGAAGGTCAGTGAGGTAAGCAGCCTCACGAAGACCCACCAGGAACCCAGCCAGATCCTGGACCTTATCCCAGCCTGGGATTCCATCTGGTCCAGCAACTGCTCCCTGACAAAAGCAGAACGATGTTAGTACATCTGAAATAGAAAGTGACCGAAAAGAATAAACCCTGCACTTGAATGTCTTACCTCAGCATCATCAGAACGACTGATGCTTGTGTCTGCTGGCCATGACTCCTCTGACCCGCCCAGGTGTTCTCCTCCTCCAACAGAAGGCACAGCCAGTGATGCTGAGGG
Source organism: Danionella dracula (assembly GCA_900490495.1). Lineage (NCBI taxonomy): Eukaryota > Metazoa > Chordata > Actinopteri > Cypriniformes > Danionidae > Danionella > Danionella dracula. Next base: position 11,509 of record UELW01000648.1, read on the forward strand.
CTTAAAATAAAACAAAAGCCATTTGGCTTTTTGAAGAATGCAGAAGACAATAAAATACACTCCTTAATTTGACTTACCCAAGCCTCATCAGAGAAACTGAGACCAGTGTCTGATGGTGGCGACAGCACTCTACTGGCAAGGTATTGTCCATCTCCTGAAGATTGAGGCTCAGACAGAGACAAGGGGCCTTTTTCAAGAACACAGGATTCATCCTGGTACAGCTCAGAAACTGTGATGTCCTCCGTGCTCTCTTCCTCAAACCCCTCATCTTGCAGCTCCCTGTCATCCAGTTCCTCCACCAGCTGGTCTTCCTGCTCTGGTAGCACTGGAGTCAGGGATTTGCCTGTCTGATTATACAAATATTCCATCCCCAGCATTTCACCTACAAGAATAAAATGCAAAAATTAGGTGTTTTACAATTTTACCTAGTCTGCTAATAAATATCATTTAAAGCAACAAATAAATAGATTTCGTGCCTGTGTATGCTCCAGGAGGCCGATAACGTTCATCCCATGGCTTCCCGAGGACCTTTCTGCTAAGCTGGTCCGCTGCCTCTTTGATGGCACTGCTAAAAGAACGCATGGAAGATGATCCTTTTACAGCATCCTCCATCCGGTCATCGTTCCAGCGCATCAAGCCCTCGAGGAGATAAGCCTGGAAATGAGCGTCACTGGCACTTGTTCCTAGGAGTTAAATTGGTAGAAAAACACTTTTATGCAACCTGTATGAAAACATTAATAAACTGTGTAATGCATGCCTGTGTGTGCAATACCTGGAATAAACCGGTTCAGATGGAGGTGGAAAGACTCCAGAGAGGTGGAGCCACGGGCACACCGGTAGCAGCAGAGCTCCACACCGCCTTTCTTCAGGGACCCTGTCTTCAGATACAGTGGGAAGTTCTCTGGGTCTTGGATGCACTGAACGTGCTTCTGCTGCTCCTTCCATATCTGCTGGATCCGCTCGTGGTCCAGCAAAGGAACTCCCATAGTATCCTTCCCATCAGCACTGTCAAACAGATCAATCAGTGACGCAATCAATCGACTCGTCTCCTCCACTCCTCTGGTCCTCCTTCGGCAGTGCAGAGCCAACTCTTTACGGTTGATTCGTCCACTGATTGCTTTCTCTGAGAACTGGCCAATCTTCCGTGCTGCTAGCTCGCCCTCCTTTGCGTGGCGAAGAGCAGCCACATCCTCAGGATCCCACTGGAAGATGCATGTGGACAATCGGGCCATGAAGATCCCGTAGAGGGGGTGAGCTTCTGTCGTGACACCTGCGGCAAACCGGCGCATGAAATGCCAGATATCGAGGCGCACTTCCAGCTCATCCCACTCTGAAAACATGGCCCTAACACGGGAAGGACCGTGCAGATTGCAGCAATCTTTGTCCACATACATCATCTTTGGCGGTGCTGTTCCTGCCTCCCTGTAGCGCTTCATCAGTCCAGCTGCCATGGTGTCCAGTCCATGTCCCTCTGCCGCGGTCAGCACAGAGACAAGGATTTGGCCGTACTCATTGCCAACATTTGTGCACCACGCAGCGGTCCCTGCAGCAGCCCCAGCGAGTTCTTTGTGATCTGAGTGCAAAAATAAACTGTACAAAAATCTTGCCCATTTGAGTCCATCAAACAGCGAAACAAACATGACGTGCATACCTTTTTTGTGGAGTCCATTTTCAGAACGCTGCCCAAAACAGAGGTGATTTTGGACTTCACTTCTTGCAGGCGCCCCAGCACATCTCTGGCATACACATTTAGCAGCCACTTGGGCTTCGGGAGTGCAGGTAAAATCGGTGGCTCAGCAAATGCAGGAAGCTGCACAAGGGAGGACCTTGCGAACGGTTCACATGCAGTCAGGTACTGCAGAACTCGCTGCGTCCACGCCTCGCTGTGTTGTTCCAGCAGCTTCTTGTAAAGCTGAGTCACGCTGTTGCCCAGTGTTCTCTCCCTCATCATCCTCAGCACCCGGTTGTCACAAGAGTATCTAAGGTAGCAACAGGAAAAAAAAACCCTAAAGTTTGGTTTAAAAACACAAACAATTAAAGCATTAATACAATTACTAATATATATATATATATATATATATATATATATATATATATATATATATATATATATATATATATATATAATAATTATATATATGTATATATAATAATTATATATATGTATATATATAATAATTACTAATACACTAATACAATGTAATACAATTATAAAAACAAGCACCTGTATGTCAGCAAAGCTGGAAACTGACTGCGGTGGCCCATATCCAGCTGTCCTAAGATGTCCTCGGACCAAGCTGGATACTTCTTTTTGCAGCGCTTGCACTCCAGATACTCTGTTGCCAGATCATACCACCCGTCGATGTCCAGGACCTTACGCACAGTGCTGTAAAGTCCTGCCGCTGTCAACCGGTGCCTTCCACAGTCTGGACGAATGCAGACCAGAGGAAATCTCCACATCTTTAAAGGCATCCACAGGAAAAGTGGGCGACAGAAGAACAGATCTGGAGAGGCAGGTGGCTGTGTGTGCATCATAGGGGGTTGAGGAGGGTGCCACCAAAGCTTCAGATGGGACACTAGTTCTGGCTTGCCGGTCCTCTGGTTGGCCTTAAAGAGTGCGTTCCTGATCCACTCGTGCTGGAAAGATGGAAGGTGATCTTTCCAGTGAGTTGGAAGCTCAGCTGGTGGCTGCAGTCGATGTGAGGGATCTGGTGTTTGTGCTGTCGCAGAGTGAACAGTTATGAAACAATATTGAACTGTGAGATAGTAAATTCATAAATAAAGCACACAAACAGTATTAATAATGATTATTGTTAGAAATGTAAAAAAAAAATTATGGGAGTGATTAAAAGCAAACAACACAGACGACATATTATTGATGTGAAGAAAATAAAATTACTGAGCAAAGAAAGGAAGCATGATTATTAAACAGTGCAGTGCATTAGGAAACAATCGCCACAGCAATTAAGCATGCACAAAGACAGAGGAAAGAACTACTAGTTATCTAAATATTAAACAGTGCATTTCCACCATCGCAAGTGCTCAGGGGGAGCTAGTGGAGAGTGATGAGAGCAAGCGAAATGAAAAAAGTTAATTTGTGAGTTTAAATAATAGACAGACACAAATAAATACACCGGAACCTTTGGCCGTCCATAATGTTTTGATGAAGAGCACTCAAAGAATTCATTCCACTTGAGGCTTCATGATGTGATAAAACTCTGTACTGCAAGAAAATATTTTTGCATGTTTCAAATGTTATTAATACATGTCATAATTAACACAAAACATTTGCATTATATTTGGATTTGATTCACATGTCACACCTGCACTAAGAAGCTGTGCTTCACACTGTGACGCAGCCAACACCAGCTCCTCGTCATCATCTTCTGCAGTGGAAACAGAGGTGCCTGGAGTATAAATGTTAAAATGATTAAAGTGAACGACACATTGAGACAGACATGTATGGTGGTTCTCACTAACCACTACTGAAAAGCTGCCTTTGGGTCGTATGTTTGGGTTCTGCTGTTGGAGGAACTAAAGGGAACCGCGGTGATGGATCTAAAAACAGCAAGACCATGTTTACTATGACATATTCATAGAGCTACTCTGGGAGAGACTAAATTTTGAGAGAGCTACTCACAAGTTTTAGCTGCTGAAATAATTTTCTTTGCCAGTTGCGAAGGAGGCAAATGTTTGCCACGCCCAAACAGCACTTTCACAGAGGCAGTGTGCTGTACACCAGATTGAACCGGTGTGGGTGAAGGTGTAGAGATGGTGGAGGTTGCAGGAGGAGAAACAGAAGCACTGGAGGTCCTGGTGGCTGCAGGTGGACGTGCAGGTTGATCCAGATGTGAGCCTAAAGGAGAAGCCCTTCTTTTTAAAACATACGCTTTGAAAACAGCCATGTTAGTATTAGGCCTGGCATCGGCGTTAACCAGGTAGCTTATGAGAGCTTTAGCTTCCTTGCTCTGGTCCTCATAAACATCTTTCATAGAGCGACCCTGGAAGGCACCAAACTCTACCATAAAGCATCCCTGGTCTCCAGTTGCTCGGGCTTCCGCCTGCATTTCCTGCTTCCTCTCAAACTTCTCTACCTCTTCAGCTATCTCTCTGATTTGTGACGTATATTTCAGAAGCAGCTGTTTATTCTCAGACATGGGGTTTGTGTGTGCTGTCTCACCAGAAATGCTGAGAACCAAATACACTGCATACCCCAGTGAGTTTTCCAGGAGCCATCTAAAGCGCTGGCCCTGGTACTTGCCAAACTGGAGCTTGCAGTGTGCCAGAACTAAAAACTGGTCATCTGGGTCTCCACCATTTGTGCGGACAAACGTAGCGGCCTCTGCAAGCACCTCCTCCTTCGATTTGGCCCTTCCAGATTCCACATTTTCGAGCCGGTTCGCCTCTGCTGATGGTGCCATCAGGAGGCGGGTTGATGTTGCCGACTGGCGACGAAAAACTGGATATGCATACATTATCTGAAATGAAAATCAGGAGAAAATTCAGAACTGGCGGTCTGAAAGAAACAAGTTCATTAACTGTGTAACAACAGATTAACAACCAAGACTACGCCATGCTGATCTACACTGGTATATTAGATGCTTGGGTTGCCAGACCACATAATTTACAGAGAAAGCTGTAAATTACAATCTATTTCTATAATAACATAATTACAAGCATACTTGTAAGTGGTTCAGCCGACTATTGTTACATATGTTTACAGCAAAAAAATAATGTGCATATTAAAAACACATTTTGAACTTTTAACAGGGAATACTGCTTTTATTTTATACACCATCATTCTTGAGTGACACCTGAACTGTTTTTAGACTCTCCATCTAGCATTTCTGCAGCATTTTATACTTGCCAATTGGTTGCAGTGATCAATAGTGCTCAACAAGGAACATAAAATAAATAAAAATGGTTTCAGTGAATGCTTTTGTTAGACAAACCAAATATATATATTAAGTACTTGCATATTCAAATTAAAATTACCACTATAATCACATACAAAATCACTTTTAAAGCCAGTTTAAAAGGTACGAATATATGTGTACTTTTATATATGTAGAAAACGTCGTATTTTCTTTGGAAACTTTGCTTCTTATTGTAGGGGCATAAACCAGGCTAAAGCAGGGGGGATGGGCGAAGGTAAAGTAAATAACAGTAAGAGTCGAAGAAGTTACTCTTGGGCATTCATATAAAATCAAGTGAGAAGTCAGCTTTCGTTCATTAGTCGACTGAGATGAGGAAACAGTACTTATTTTGTCGAGCGATATGTATGTATTGATGAATGAATGACAAAAGTTACAATTTACATGAAAATACGGATACTGTGTGATCAACCGATAACTAACTAACTAAGCAGTAACTTCTCGTTGATTAAAGCAAGAAATGAAAACTTTATCAAGAAACAAATAACGTAAAGAGACAAGCGAGTCGTCGTCTTACCTTTCTCCACCGATGATAATATAGACGACTGGAGATTGGGTAAAAGTCAGCTCCAGAGGAGAAACGCGATTGGTCAAAAGTTAGCCCAGGGGTAAGTAACACGATTGGTCAAAAGTAAGCCCAAATGAGAAACGCGATTGGTCAAAAGTAAGCCCAAGAGAGGAACGTGATTGGCTGATGTGGGCTTACTTTGGCTTACTTTGGCTCGACGGACGAAAGGCATAAGGCGCAAAGCGAGAGGTAGCGGGATCGATCCTCGCATTCTCCATTTGGTCTGTACTTTCCTTGATTGGCAGTCTCACCTTTATGTTTCTAAAAAAAAAGAGAGAATCAGCAATACTAGCAATTCAACAATTTCCACAAATGTGAAACATGTTTTGATAAAGCAAAGACATTGACAACTGTCGCTTGTCTATGACATTTGTGGGATTTATAGTTTATTCTATCTTTTTATATTATTAAGTACTTATTTTATTAATCAACTTCCTTATTCTTTAAGATAAAACTGCTAAAAACTGATGAGTTGAATAAGAGAGGAATTGTAGGAGGATGTGTGTCTGGCTAGGGGGAGAGATGATCTGTTCCAGTCAGCCAAGGGCAAAACCTTATCGGAAGCCGGGCCGGCCTTCTCACGCCTGCTTCCCACTGTCTTACCTTGAGAAAGGGACATCTTGTCTCGTTTCTATGGAAACCAGCTCCTGGCTGACGCAATGAGAAAGTAAACAATTTGGGTACAAAAGGAAAGGAACTTTGAATGTAACTTCAGAAGATGATTTTTGGGATCTTCTCCAGCGCGTTGTAACCACTTTTGATGTCTCTCTGCTGAAGTCTTCATTAAAACTAGATCAGTTGGCAATCTGTCTCTTGGTCATTTTGAACATGCATTGTACGCCTCAAAAGTCCAACAAATTGGTGACCTCCGACGTGATGACTCTAAGAGACTCCTAAGAGATTCCTAAATTCAACACCAGAGAGGCGGCGCTGCCCTTTCAAAAGGTAAGCAGAAACCTTTTAATTAAATTCTGCTATTGGTTACATTAACTCAAGTGTTGAATTGGGGTTTCTCTATAGAACCGTCGATTATTTTATACATATTGTGAAGTTTAAAGAGAAAAAGCGATCTTTTCCGTGTTTCCAAGTTTTTGACTGCGGAGAGAAATCAACAGTGGAGGTAAGAGATTTTTAATATTTAGTGAAATGGATGCAAAGAGATTTTGAGAAGGAAAATATGAGTAGGATTTAAATGGTTGTATGAGGACATCTCAAGAGTAGTAAACTGTGTTTGACAATTAAGAGAAATTTAGCAGAACCCGTTTTCAAAAGCCCCAGTTCTGACGAGGCTGGTGGAAGGTGAATATTGTGTAAATCCTCTGGTCTGCGGGGTAGTGCAGACCCGTTTTCAAAAGCCCCAGTTCTGACGAGGCTGGTGGAAGGTGAATATTGTGTAAATCCTCTGGTCTGCGGGGTAGTGGGGAGGGCCCACTATAAAAAAAAATTTAATTAGACGCTAAATCAAGCAGTAGGTAAGAATAGGGAAAGGATTAAAATCATTAAATAGGGAAAGATAGGGTCTTTGAAATTATAAAACCTACTGTATTTGAGAAGGAAAAACAACCATGAATTTTGAGAAGGAAAAAGCTTATTTTGAGAAGGAAAAAGATTTCGAGTTTAGTCTGGGGAACCAATGGGAAAATATGAGTGAAATCATAACAACCCAAGTTCAACCCAGGGAAATCAAAGTGCGCCAGCAAGAATTAGAGACTTGCCAAAAAAGAGATAATAGAACATTTTTGGGCCAATAAAAAAGAGAAGCTTGGTTGCAACTACACATATTTTTATGTGTTATAGCGCATGCGAATAAGTTAAAAGCCCAGATTTTCATTGCATATGACACAAATGTGTGATGAAATCTGTGAATGTGTGAGAGTGACATCTGTGCTTGAATGCAGTGGGAAGTACTTTCCTAATAACACTGGGGAAAATTATTAAAATTCGGAAGCATTACGCTTAAACTTTAATATTTAGTTACTAAATTATAAAGAGTATAAATTAGAACAAGCATAAAATAAATCTATCAAACAACGTTGATTAAATTTGTTGAAGTAAATTATTGCTACATAATTAATTATACATCTACAAATTGGGGAAAATAAACTAGCGGTTGAGACTTAAAAAGTAAAAGAAATGAAACTAACTGCTTTTATGCTGAATTAAATTTAGCAAAAGACAAATCAAACATGCTATAGATGACAAAATCTTGCTAATGTAGACATGGAAATTCATAATAGTTATGTTAAAGACATATAATTTGACTCTTTGAGGTGACTTTTCCTTTTTGCATAAATTCAATTGACTTATTGTGTTTAATTGAAAGGTTGTGGTTCTTCCCTAAGAGAGTTATTTTAGATAGAGGGACTTTTGTTTAAAAAATAAAATAAAATAAATAAATAAAAAATGCACCCTAACTTGAAAGAAACTGAAACATTAAGTTAATTGGGGAATTATTTTGTGTGTAACTAAATCAAAGCAGAGTTTGATGTACCAACCCAAGATAAAATAAGAACTAACTTGTTTGTTTTGTTTATTTTGAATGAGATCTTGATCAATTCTGAGTTCGAAGCATGAGGATGGCCTTCTGAGAGTGTAGATGATGGAGTTCTTCAAGCACCTGGAATCATCATGGCCGTGTTCAGATCTGCCCCATGGACTGCACAGGCTTCTGGCCTTGTCTGCGTATGCAAACATCATTTGCATGTGAACGGATCATCTGATACAAGTACCCTTCTATTTTTTCCCTCCACCCACACATACACTTCCTTCCCAAAGACTCTTCCTCCAACATGGTGGTGCTCCTAAGAAGGGGGTGGAGCAGACTGTGACATTGGGATGGCGTAGCTTGCGCTGGTTACAGAGACTGTTTTTCACACACTATCCTGTAAGTCCATTAGGAGTTTCTGGCCTGGAGTGAGCAGCTTGAGAGAAAAGGAGGAAGGATGCATCTCACGAGGAGGTGTGGTAGAGAGAAGGGGAAACGGAGAGGAGAGGGGTCAGATCTGAGGAAGAGACAATCAAACTGTGCAAATCACTCGTCTGACAAAGATATCATCACAGGCCTTCATCAATCATCTCCTGATCTCTCTCAGAATGGTTCAGAAGCATGAAGGCTTTGGAGCTGGAAAGCGGAAAATGGCTACAAGATTAGGTATTTTTATACTAACAAACTAACATGTTTGAAATGGGTTTGGAATCATTAGGATTACTGAAACCTGTAAAACTCTGCTGAGCATATGCATTTATCAAACTTAAACCAAGAGTGAAGTTAAAAGTGAAATTTAGGCTAATTTGGGTGCAAACAGATAGAATAGGATTTTTTTTATGGACTTCAGCGAGAAGTTGAGTGACTGGTTTTATTGAGTGACTAAATTGTATTGACTTTGAAACAAATCACTTTTAGACTGAAAATAATCTGATCCATTGAAAGGAGAATTAAATCAACTGATATTGATTTTGCAAGAAAATATAACACAAACGTGTTGAAATTTTTAATTCTTAACTAAAAAGAATTGTCGTCTAATTATATTGGGTGTAGATTGATGTCATCTAGACTAATGTAATGAGTTCTACTAGAAAAACTGAGTTTTTTATAATACTCTGACTCATTATAATGCGTCTATGTGTGACAGATTGATATTAAGATGGGCTGACAGTAACCAAACCACTCTTGTTTATGAAGAATTGAAATACTAATAAACTTCTGTTGCTTATGACATCCCTATATTTATGGTGATGATTTTTTTGGGGGAAATGAAAACAGGGAATTGTTTTAAACAAATACAACTCATTCAGAGACAAATAATTGAAGTGACTTGGGGTTATATGAATAAGAATTATCAACAATGAGTTTTTTAATAATGAAAAGGGGAAATCATTAGAATTTTGAAACCCAACTCCAACCTTTCATGTTAGAGGAATCTGTTTGGTGATTTTCATTGACTAAACATTAAAACATTCATGATATTTACTGATATTTCTGATTGGTCACAGTGTTAACGGTAACAAAGGAGCACGTAGTGTGCCATTTTATGCGAATGTTTATTCAATGAGAGATCTTGAATGGATACCTGACTTAATACTGGATAATAAGCAATGAAGAACAAGTGTTGGTTGTGGACGGACTGAATCTTGACAGTCTTGTGATGATGCTAATTGAGAATAGAGATTAATGTGGACTTGAAAAATGACTATACAGTGAAGACATTTCCTAAAACAATATAGAGAAGTTGTTATTCAACTTGCAGTGACAAATTGATAATTATAAGAGAATAAAAGGGTAAACAATGGCAATATCTAAAAACAGAGGCCTTTAAAAAACTTAATAGAAATAAAGTGTAACATTTAGCCAAATCTGGGGAGATGATTGATTGTGATGAATGAGACTGAATGAAGTGTGTCCAACCTAACCAATGTACATTGCTTCTGCAGGGAATTTTTAAAAATATATATATTTTTAAGCATTTTTGTGGAAAATCTGGCCATTGACTTTTTCATTTTTTTCTCTCCTCCATCTTTTTGGGAGTGTGTCGACGAGGCATAATGTGTGTTTTATTATTATTTTCTTTTATTATTTATTTTTCGTTACTCGGAGATGAATCCTACGCTTTTACACATCAGGTGTCGAGGTTGTTGTGAATTTTCTTTTAGGACTGATGGGGTTAGCGATAGTTTAGAATAGTTTAGTTAGAATTTGGTTGTGTTTTGTTGCAGAACAAACCTGATAATTGAAGAGGGAAAAATGTAAATGAGGCGTCATGAATCTCGACAAGATGAAAAAATTCAGTTTCACTTTGAGAAGAGAAAACATGGGTCTATGATGTCTTATGAAGTTCTTGGATGAGCTGTAAATGGTAACTTATCAATCAACTATTAGATTCCATAATGAACAAAGATTATGGAGTGAGACGAAGGAAATGTTTCAAGGACTGAAATCTGTGATAACTTTGTTACAGATGCTGGAGACATGGGAAAAGGTGGTGTTTTACTGGCAAAATGACGCTAATAAACATTTCACTGACAATTAAGTTTTGTTTTTGTTGCAGATGGTGGGAGCAGTGTGTGTTGAATCGTTGCCTGATTTGTGTTGTGATTGTTTGATGAGGATTTTTCAGATTGGAGGAGAAAACGAAGACCCAGGAGTGACATCGTATTGAGTTTAAATCACTATTATGATATTATGTATGTAGATGATCTACTTCTAGTAGCACCGACTCCAGAAACCGGTATGGAAACGACAGAAAGCATTTTGAGGAGGCTATGGGAAGTAGGATTGAAGGAAAGGGTGACACCTGGTATCCCCTCAACCATCACGATCATTGGAGGACACAAGTGTGGACCTTACTTCTAAGGTCCAAGAGAGGGAGAATAGAGGAACATCTTAGAATTCAACAGGTAATACACAAACACATATACATACACAAGAAGAAGAAAATACCCGAAGAGGACCAGGAAACAACAGGACACGTGAGTGACGAAAATTTTGACTAAAAACTTCCCTCAACAGGCTTTACAGATTGTTCACAGAGTGGGAGATCTCTTTACTGCTCCTAGTGGAGAACCAGTAGCACACTGTGTAAGCGCAGACTGTGCCTTCGGAGCAGGAATTTCAATAAGATTTAGAAAAGCAAGAGAAAGTTGTTGTGTTGGATAATGGATGGAGATATACAATGTTGGTGGAATTGATAGAAAATGCTTGAGAAAAAAAAAATGATGAAGATGGCAAATTGTATGTGTGTGTAAGCAAGGACCTTGTGACGTGAAATGAGTAACTAGAATGTTTGAATGTGTGAGAAAGCCTAGACAAAATAACGCAGAGACTGACAATCTCACCCCACCTTTAAACGCTCTCTTGGAAGAGAAACTCAAATACACAAAGTAAAGCAAAGATAGACTATAGAACTTAGATGAAAAATTAAGCATGGCAAAGTGAAATTGATTATTGGGATATTTTCTAAATGTAGAATCTGAAAAATAAATTTTAATGATGATAATTTAAATAAGTTTAAAATAAGTTAAAATTACTTAAAAGTTAAACCTGAAATTACAATCCAAATTGTAACTGAATAAACAATTGTAGTGTGTGGTTTTGGAAACTCTAGAATGAGTTTTGTTAAATTGATAGAATTCTTTAAATTTGTTAAATCAACAGATGGTAAACATAAAGTAAAAATGTTCAGAACTGATAAAAATAACAAGATTAATTATAGATAAAAATAAATGCGGACTGTAAAATAATTAACAAATTTCTAAATGATAAAATTAAATAGAAAATGTTAGAACTTTTAGGAACAACAGGCTACTGCAGTGAATACATCACAGAGTATGCAGAAAAATGTTAACTAATGAGACAACTAATGAGAGATGCAGGAATCAAACAACTAAATGCACCTTTAAAAGGGACTGAAGAAGCTTCAAAAGAATTTGACCAACTTAAAAAAATAAATAATAATAGCAGTAGTAGAAGAACAACCAAACGAGAAGTGAAGAAACCAAATGTGATTAAAGGATTGAGCAAATGGAGGAGGAGGAGATGTAAAAAGAAAACATCTCAATTTATGCTTTGGAGTAATATCAAATTTTGATTTTGTTTTTTCTCTCTTCTTAAATTTTTTGTTGATTTAAGTTTTTCTCTTAAAATTTTGACTTTAATGTTATGATTAATTTTCTTATTTTTTTATTAAGTTGATAAAATTTTCTTATGATTCATTTTCTTATGATTCATTTATGAATTATTTTTGATTAGTTTTATTATGAATCATTTAATTTTCTTATGACTCATTTATTAATTTTTATGGTGATTAGAATACTCTTTACTTATTGCTTTGGTTACTGTATGAGTAAATGTCATTTATTTTCTCAAGACAAGAAAAAACTGTATTGTGTGTATGTTTCTTTCTGCTATCCTTTCCATTAATTCTGCTTTATTTTAGATCCTGGATCAAAACGATTGTGTTATTGATTTGATAGTAATGTTAAAATCTAAGGTGAAATCATGTGTGATGTTTAGATTAGCTGAACTTGGGGGTCAATTGGGCACACAAGGGTTTTCCAACCCTCTCTGGGCACTCTGGTAGTAAGGATGCTTTAGCAGATAGGTTTTAGCGCAGTCTTTTGTTTCTATTTTTGTGTATAGATCTGGTGTGGACGAGAGAGCCTAAGAGTGATCGCCCACAAGCCAACTTGGGGGTCACTCAGGTGTCTTTTTTCCTCACAGAGGTTTTTCGACCCAAGCACTCTCGGGCGCACCAGCAAATGTGTCAGGCTTAAGATAGTATGAAGATAGTTTAGGATGCATTTTACTCTGTTTGTTTTGAATTGTGGCCTCTTTTTCAGAGGCCAAGAGAGGGATTTGTGGGATTTATATTTTTACCTTTTATATATTTAAAAGTACTTATTTTGTTAACCAACTTTATACCTTCTAAATTAAGAAAAACTGAAAGAGATTCATGAAGGTTTGTGTGCCTTTTGTGTGTCTGAAGGCCATAAGCACATCCTGTTATTGAGCAAGGGAAAACATCTGGACTTAGCAGATAAGCGAAAATTCCTTGTTGCAACAGAATGAAAGAACCATCTCAGCAAAAGGAGGCATCCTGTACCAGGCAGGGAGCTGACCATCCTACTTCAAAGGAGCCGCCAGTCGCGGAGACGAAAAATAACACCTGGTTTCGTTTCCCCAGGAACGGCTTGGGAGGGGATAAAAACTAGGGCTTTTCAGAAGAGAGGCAGAAGCTGTTTAGAGCTTCTCCAGCGCGCTGAAAACTGCTGTTGATTTTTCTCTGCTGAAGTCAATTAAATTCGATCAGTTGGCAATCTGTCTCTTGGTCATTTTGAACATGCATTGGACGCCTTAAAGTCCTACAATACATAAAGCCAGAGAAACATATATACACTCACCTAAAGGATTATTAGGAACACCATACTAATATGGAGTTTGACCCCCTTTCACCTTCAGAACTGCCTTAATCCTACGTGGCATTGATTGAATAAGGTGCTGAAAGCATTCTTTACAAATGTTGGCCCATACTGATGAGAGCATCTTGCAGTTGATGGAGATTTGTAGGATGCACCAACACTACTCTAGCATCAACAAAGCATTTTCGCACACAGGACTGCTGCATACTGGATGTTTTTCCCTTTTCACACCGTTCTTTGTAAACTCTACAAATGGTTGTGCGTGAAAATCCCAGTAACTGAGCAGATTACTGTCTGGCACCAACAACAATGGCACGCTCAAAATTCCTTAAATCATATTTCTTTCCCATTCTGACATTCAGTTTGGAGTTCAGGAGATTGTCTAGACTAGGATCACACCCCTAAATGCATTGAAGCAACAGCCATGTGATTGATTGATTAGATAATTGCGTTAATGAACAATTGTACAGGTGTTCCCAATAATCCTTTAGGTAAGTGTATATATGTATTGGGGGGGGGCTCTCAGCTAGTAGCTATCCAAAAGTATGCTATGCAGAACACATACTTTTGGATAGTCTACTTTTTTAAAGGCTGTGTGCATTGATATTACCATCAATGTACACAGCTACTGGAATTATTTTGGCTTGTGCATTTATCAACCCTTACCCAAACCCTCCCTGATAAATGCACAGGCCAAAAATTCATTCAAAATCATTTCAAAGGCAGCCTTACAAATTGTTCTGAAAAATACCTTAATTGTCACAAAATGTACTTTATCTATCATTCTTTCAAGAATATGAAATCTAATCTTTGTTTTGTACTAAAATATACATTTTAAAATAAAAAACACAAACTTACCCAAGCTCCTCATCACCTGTTACATGACAGTACACAGTAGACAGGGTTGTGATAGCCGTAATATGTTTTCATGACGCCGCAGTATAGACATTGGTGTTGTCGAGAGATGAACATGTGGTCCAGAAGTGTGTTCTTCTCTGTGGTTGGAGCAGTGATGACTTGTGTATATCCCCTGGTGATGAACAGATCAAGAATAGGTTTGCATGCATTAGATAAAATGTTCTCGTTGAAATCACCCCAGACGATGATGGGATGACAGTCCAGGATCTCCAGTGCATCCAGAAGGCTTCTCAGGTTAGAGAGGCATGATGTCATACTGTAGTCAGGAGGCCTGTACACAGCAGCAATCAGTGCAGGAAACGGGGTTTCAATCTTCAAAGCCACAAACTCAAGGTCAGTCACATTATGCAAGTACTGTTTTTCATGAACTTTAATGTGATCTTTTAACATAAACAGCGACTCCACCACCTCCTCTGTTGGCAAGTTGTGGAACATTTGTGTAGGACAAATGTCTGTTTCGCTTGAACAGGTTGTAACCCTCTAATCGGAGACTCTCTGAAACAAAAGAGCCTCGAAGGTGAGTTTCTGTTAGACACAGTACATCTGCGAGACATAGCTCATGATGACTCTTAATGTCGTTTGTATGAGATGGCAATCCTTCAGTGTTATGATGGACAATTATCAGAGTGCAAGACCTGTCCAGTGTTTGTGTGATCTGTAGAAGAGGCATCATATCATCCATGTTAGCTTGTCTCATGTTCTCTAGTGCTGCAGTGATTTCAGTATTTGCATAAATTTTACTCTCATCAATGTCCAGCAGATGCAGTCCACTGAGCGAAGTTACTCTGCTGAGAGCTACATAAGCCATGCCAGGTTCAAACATTTTCTTTAGCGAGACCACTGCTGATTTGGTCATCATACCTTGAACCTTGTGAATTGTGCATGCAAAAGCCAGCTTAATGGGAAACTGTCTACGCACCGCTCCTTTCTGTTTTAAATTCTCCTCTGCTCTCTCGATGTACACTAGATCGTCCGATAGTCCTGGTGCTCTGTTGTGAGGAATCCTTTGAGAAGATTCATTGTCCATCCTGAGCCCAAGCATAGTGACTTTTGCAGACAGTTCAGAGGTGACTATTCTAACTAAAGTAGCAAAGGAACCATTCACTAAACCCTGAGCGATGTCCAGATTTCTGGTGAGCATGACACGAGTTCCCTCAGCAACCTGGAGTGTGTCTGGTAACTCATTCTTGGTTCCATTAAATGGCTGTTCTTGCCTCGTCATTCTGGCTGTTCCATGGTCCTTTTTATAGTCATCTGCATCAATGCTTATGATTTGTGAATGGAGGCGAGATAATGTTGCGGCGTTATGAGCATCCACCTCTTTATTAGTTGGAAAAATATGAAGGACATCAACTGGGCAAAGGTGTGGTTGAGTGATGGCTTGCGATAGCAAAGCTTTGTCCGATTCGGATAGTTCATCTGACTGGTCTTTGACACGGATCCGGTTCAGCATCTCTGCAAAGGCCACGTCGTCTTTTTGATCTCAGTAAGAGTGATCATCTGAAAGTGCTCCTTCCACAGGTCGATCTTGCATGGGTCGTGTACACAAAGAGGTTAAGCCTGTCGCACGGGAGGCAGTTGGAAGTAGTCACCAACAGCGATTATTGACATGCCTCCAAACGGTCTTTGGGTGCCTTTGATTTGTTAGAGTCTGGCATCCACATATGCAAAAAGAGCTTTCGACACCATAGACACTTCATCTATAATAAGAATTGCAGCATTTAAAAGCTCTGATCTGACTTCGTCCAGTCGGTTGCCCAGCCCTTGAAATGGAGGTTTAAGGCTTCTCGGCAGCTTGAACAGCGAGTGCAGCGTTGTGCCTGAAATATCAAAGGCTGCAGTTCCAGTGAACGCTGCTAACAGCACACTAGGTCTTGATATGTCAAGCTCCTCAGCATTTCTGGGTTGTCTACTCAGAATTTTGGATGCCTCAGCGTGAATACATTTGATGAGGTGCGATTTTCCTGTTCCAGCCCCTCCATTGATGTAAAAGAAGAACTGATCTGGACTCAGGCCACAAACTCGCTTTATGCACCATTCTCTGACAGTGTAGAACATGCTGGCTTGCTTCCGATTCAGGTTCTGAAACATCTGACGCAATACTGTGGGATCAACAGGAGGAGGCTCTCTGATGGCTCTGGTTTCTGTCGCAGCATTAGATTTACGACTGTAGTCTGGAACATTTTCCTGTTCATTTTCATGTTGTGGCTCTCTAGCTCTTCTAGTTCTTCAACACACTCCAACCTCACTACTTCAGACTCAGGTGCCAGGTTACACCATTCATCGATCACACCTTTGTTCTGTTCAAACTCCTCCACAGCTTCCTCAATCTCGTCACTGTTTTTCTCATACTTGTCTCTGTTTTGACAGACAATATTTTTGACACTCTCAGAATGGTCTGATCCTCGTAGCCGAACCCAGCCACTTTCATAGAAGGACTCATATGTGGGCAAGGAAGGTCTTTTTAGCTCCAGTTCTGATCGGAAAGACAGGTAGAGTTTCAGTAACGTAACCATAAAACTTCTCAGGGTATTTCTCCTGTGAAAAGTGATAAAATCTGATAATGGAAGGCTTGTCGTTTTTCCTTCTCTGAACAAAACCCATCTCGTTCAGCAGGGGCACCGCTTCTCTTCCTTTAGGCTGTTTCCCATAGACAAACCGGCAAGTAGCTGCAAAATCTACCATACACATCAGCTCAAACTCTGTAATTTCAGGTCTGCATTTGTATTTGTCTATAAAAGATGTCATCCACACATTCGAAGATTCTGGTGTTGTGTTCTCCAGGTACGAGAGGGGACGGCTCATTTTTAATGCATTGTCATCTGTAGGGATAAAAACAACACCACGAGAACACTTCTTCATCTTAATGCCGCATGCACGAGTCACACATTCCTGAGCACTGATCTCTCTTTTTTTAGAATAAGCTTGCATGACGTCTTTCATCTCATCACATTCATTGAGGTTTTCTCTGTCTGAGTTCTCAATAACAGTTTTGAGGTACTCGGATAAACCCGATTCTTTCTTAGTGATGTAAGACGTTAAATAAACTATACAAGAAAATGCATTGAGAATAAAGCTCACGTCAATGTTTGCATCCCAGGCCACCAACAGATGAGGATTGTCTCCATTCACCCAGCAGTCTTTAGGATCACGTTTCAGTATGACAGCACTGGATTTGTTGATCACATTGAGATATTTTTCATACTCACAAACTGTTAGGTTGCATAGAGTCAGAAGCTGCTGCAAAGTGAGGGAGGCAGTTCCAGGTTCATCCAGCAACAGATTCAGCGTCTTGAGCTTTTTCTTGGCTTCATCTACGTCTGGTCCATTTTCTTCACCACAGGGTCTTGTAATCATAGTTTTTCTGCTGGGTGGTTTGGGGAATCCAAATCTACATTCAGAGCTAAGGCTTTTAAAAATGGTTCTTGAATGGTTTTTACTGTGCATTTGCACTTCTTTCACTTTCTTGTACAGTCCGGGTTGTTTTTCTGGGTCTGGCAGCTGAGCGGAGATGTATTTAGACACAAAATCACATACAGTCTTATTGTCATCTTCCTCAAACACAGGAGCACTTTCTACCCATATGAGACAGTGAATATGCGGACTTCCTCTGTGCTGAAACTCCACTCTGTAAAAGAAGTCGATGACTTTACCCAGAGGTTGTGCTGGAGACAAGATCAAATCTCTAAAGAGGGCTTCGACATGTTTATCAAACATGCGCATTGCGGTCACTGGATTGCTTCTTAAAATGTCACACTTTGCTGCCCAATCCAATTCCTCAAAATTAACCTCTTCACAATGCTGCGTTTTTATTGCTTCAACCACCTCAGGCCAACGCATTTCAGCTGAAGAGAATGTACAGAAGAATGTAGGTGTTCCCAACTATCTGATCATAGCAAAGAGATCTCTGGTCGATTTCTCCCAGTACGCTGGTGTTCCTCTCAGTGGCTGCATGAATCTCACGGCATCTTTACTCCTCACTAGTCTTTCAACCTCACGTTTATCTTGCAACATCTGCGAAGTTATTTTGCGTCCATCTCTGGTCCCAGGTTTTCCTTTCCGTAGCTGAATAGTCATACTGGAAGTGGCTAAATATATTTCTGTCACAAACTGAGCAAAAAACAAGTAGTTTGTATCTCTGGCAAAGCGTTCATCGATGCAGAAAAGCCTTGACTTAAAATAACTACTGGGTGTTAATTTTATTCTTCTCTGTTCATCCAGTGTGTTTTGGCCAGTAGGAAACTGAACAGAAAAAGCCATTGCCTCCAGTTTAGGTGTTTTGAAAAAGCTCACTGGACTGTTTCTTTCAGCGGGTGCAACCGAATAGATTCCTTCGCTAAAACACATTATTTCCTCTGAAATATCAAGTGGCTGGAGACAAGAATCAAGTGCAAAACCTCCATTGGGCATGTCACCTTCCTGTTCTGCACCATCTCTATGCCGCACAGTTTCATCCTCAGCCTCATGAGACATGCCAGTGTTTTGCTGTTCTTCTTCCGGACTGTTTTGCATCTCTTCTAATATAGTTTGCGCCAAAGAATCAATCTCCATGAGATCATCTACTTCCATATTCTTCATTATTCATTAATTCATCCTCAGCGTTCTCATCTGGATGTGTTGGGTCGCATAGTTCAGGGTCATCTCTAATAGTTATATCGTCATACTGTGGATGTGTCTGTTTCAGCTTTTGCAGAGCTTCAATAAGCTTAGACCAGGTAACAGTCTGGAACAGCTGATGACCCTTGAAACTCAGTCGTCTTTTTAGCTTCACTCTCAAGTCCTGCGAGTCACTTCTCAGTCTGGGTAGAGAATTCACTGTTTCCTGAACCTCACTGGGTACACAAACAACATTGCCACAGATTTGTGCCATTCGCCCTTTAGGGAGGGGTATAATCATCTGGAACGTGATGCACTTTGAAATTAGATGCCTTTCCAGTACATTGAGGTCAGACAGTTCGGATGGAATATCAAAAAGCTCCAGATTGTTGGCCATAGCAAGTGGGGGCATGGTTCCGTTTCTCAGGTGATTATGGCATGTGTGACAAATCCAGTCTTTCTTTCTTTCTGTGGGAATTTTACACTGCCCTCGATTACCGCAGTAATCATCACATACATGAACATACTTTCCTGACAGACACAAAGCAACCATCTCCTGATTTTTTATATACTTTGCCCTCGTGCAATGCTTCACTTGGTTTGCAAACGATGCCTTATGACACAGTGCAAACATAAGTGGGACCAGCTCTTATATTGGATCTGAAGACTGATATGGCCTGTTGCATCAAAGGATTTTCTATCTGGCTCACGAGTGTAGACATGTTTCTGTATATCTTTACTATCTTATTTGCACATCTTATGTTGCACACAACTCTAACTGTAACATTGTCACTACATCTCTTTTTCATAATTTGCTTCATGAGTAGTTTGTGTCGAGCTCTAAAAGATTTATCATTAGCGTAATGCAGAGTAAAATTAGACAGTTGTCTCTGTCTGAAATTTAAATCATTTCTATAGCGCTCAGATCTATATTGTTTTTGCCTGTTTTTGCATCCAGGATCAAGTTTGTACCTGTCTGTAATAAACCGCTTTTGTCTGTTTTTGAATCCAGGATCAAGTCTGTAGCGTTCTGTCATGTCTGTTTTGAATTCAGGATCAAGTATGTAGCGTTCTGTCATATGAAGTTTGTTTCTGTTTTTTAATTCAGGATCAAGTCTGTATCGTTCTGTCATACGCAGTTTGTTTCTGTTTCTGAATTCAGGATCAAGTCTGTAGCGTTCTGTCATACGCAGTTTCTTTCTGTTTTTGAATTCAGGAGCAAGTCTGCTCTTTCATAATCTTTTTATGTTTATTTTTGTATTCAGTGTCAAGTCTGTACCTTTCATTTATGTACATTTTTTGCCTCTTCCTAAAATCAATGTTGTTTTTATAAAGAGTTTTCATGTAATGTTTCTCGTTTTCTTTGTATTTAGCACACTCATATTTTCTTGCTTGACTTGCATTCCTTCTTTGCAATAAATGAAATACTTGTATTTTTTTCCTTCCCTTTTGGAATTCTTTCTGAGCGCATTCTTTTCTTTATTTTTTTCCTTTGCTCTTTGTTAAGTTTTACCAGTTTAAAAGAAACATTATTTAAACCACTAGCAGTTGGATTATTATGCAGAGCTTTTGAATCAGAAGTTATTGAACAGCAACCATTTGATGGCTGATGATGTGTTTGGAAATCAGGCGTTCACAATGCCTCTTTCATTGATGACCTAGAATTCACATTAGTGGTAACACATTCAATTAATTGATTTGTCTGCCCAGGCTGTAGATCAAGGGATGTTATAAATTGTCTTTGGTTTGTCTCTGTTGTGGCTGTTGTAATTTCACAATGAATATTTGATTCTCCACCAATAACAAACAAGCAAGAGGTGTAGGCCTGCTTTCATCATTCATGTTATCTGTGTCTATACGGTAAAATTCCACTGGCTTTAGCTCATAGTTAGAGGAGGACTGCGTTCCAAGAATCTCATGACACTGTTTGAGCCTGTCAATCATATCACCAAGACATCTGAAAGTCACCATTACTGCAGTACCAGTGTCTTGAAAACCTGGTATTTGAGGCAAACCATTTGCTCTTCTGGAGTGCGGATCAAAAAACCCATATCTGCCTGATCTTGTTCTGAACACAGCAATGCACAGCGCTGACATTAATAACAATGCATACTGTATATCTGATAACAAACAGCTCAAACCTGCTTCTAGAGCAAGAAAGTCATCAACAGCTCCAGGTAAAGGGTCTCCAAATGTACCATAACGGGAAAGCTGTGTGTTGTCCACAAAAAGTGTGCTCTTGCGTGCGGCTGCTTGGTCAGGAAGCTCATCAGTGGCCAAATAAATATTGTTAGGGAACCGCTTTCTAGCCTCTTCATAAATCTCATTCCCTTTATCCAGGACAAGGTCAAGGTCTGTTCTGGATATGGTTTCATCCTCGTGAAGGAAGGCAAGAAATGTTAACGAGTTACAGGTGCACTGTTGGTTCCTTGACGCGCCGTATCTCTGAGAAGCCTGGCTGAGTTTCAGATACCTGGTCTCTTGGGATTGTACAGACTGAACGAGACGATCCCGCAACACTTGAAACATCACCATTCTCCACAATGTCAGCTTCGGCTACACTGGAGACGCACAGAGCTTTAGTTTGGCAGTTCAGCACTGGCTCAGCTGATGGCGCAGACACGTTTACCGGAGCATCATTTCCCAGCTCACCTGTTACAGCACACTGCACAGCTGTTTGTCTTTGCCAACGGAGCTTTGCAGATTGTGACCTCTTACCCTTCTTCGACATTGTGATTTAAGTTCAAGATGAAAGCTTTATCTTTTTATAAGCAATAAATTATTTCACACCAAAACCAGTTCTTGAAATTATTTAAAACGGTCAAAACAATTAATTTTAAGAGCAAGAAATTATTTTAAAACGTAACCAGCTCTTGGAATTATTTAGAACGGTGTAAAACTAATCTTTTTATAAGCAATAAATTATTTAAAACGTCACCAGCTCTTAAAATTATTTAGAACTGTGTATAACAAATCTTTTTATAAGTAATAAATTAATTTACAACGTAACCAGATTTTTATTAATAAAAAGTACAAAATTACTTTAAACAATATTAAATCCGCTGTTATTTTTTGCAAAAAAAGAAAGAAATTTACAACAGCAATAATTTACCTTCAGGGTGTGTTGTAATTTGCAGTCACCTAGACAGCTGATAACAAAAAGTTATTGTTAAATGTCAAATGTATTAGTAATTTGTTATGAGATGTATGTGTGTATGCTCTTCTTTGCAATCGTCACAGAATCAGGATCTTCAGGTCTGCGCAGGAAACAGCCACTCCAAAGCAATCCACTCCTTTCTCACTGAAGTCTGTTTTTATTAGAGCTCAGAACAGTTAAACATTTAACAGGAAGGTTACAACAATAGGAATGTATAAAATTATGCTACTTCAAAACAAACCTGAATACAAACTGAAGTTTGGAACCATTAGCAGGAACAAATATCAGGAACTGTTTTAGTGATCAATTGTAATATTTTCCAAATGTTATCAATCAATGTGCATGCGAAATTATTATTTTATTCAATAATAAGGTGAGCACTTTAATGAACAATCTGTAATCTTATTAACGTTGCCAAATAGTTTGTGTATTTACTGGTTATTGTGCGTTAAATATATACAATGCTTTTGGGTGTTTTAATTTAATGATAATTAACTTTGTGGAAAAGTTAATTTGTTTAAATACAAATACAGAATTTAAAAATGTGTGTGTAAATAGCAAAAATGTATTTTAAACTACGTGTGAGCAGCCAATTTAAATGATGATGTGATGTGCAAGATAGAGACAGAGAGAGAGAAGGGTGAGAGCAGAGAAACTCTCAGGGCCAATAATAAAGATTGACAGGCACTTTTAACCTGGATACTAACATAGTAATAGTCAGATCTTTGAGCCAGTAAAATAGATGCCAAATATAGTGTTCCAAAATCAGATAGAGAACTTTGTTCGATAGATTAGGGGGATAGAAAGGTAGAATAGGCCAAAATCAGACAGAGGTGTAGAGGGATAGGAAAGATAGAATGGCGTTTTGGATAGCGACAAGAGAGCTGCTGGACAGCAGTGCACCTGGAAGACACAAATCAGAAACATGACTCCAACAAATGCAATTACAAAGAAATGTTACTTGTGGTCTTGTCTTCTATTTTATAAAGTTCATCTTCTGATATTAAGAAGATCTTCCTGAGTGAGATTATTAATTTTCCAGCTTCAAAATTACATTTTCAATCCAAGAAAAAGTTTGTATTTATGTCTGCCAACTTTCTGAAAGTCTCAGTTGCTGCAAAACAGGTAGACCTTGCTGCAGCCTGTAGCACAGTGATGATCTTATGCATAAGATCTTGTAGTGTGCATGGGAAATGTTTGAAGCATGTTTTTGAACACATTTGGTCCTTCAGAGCTACCCAAGGGGCAACTTCCCACTCTCCAAACCCTTGTGCAATTGGAGGTCACAAGGAGGTCAGAAATGAGCAGGTTCTGATTCTCACAATGCTAAAACTATCATTAACGGCAGATTAATTCATTCCTAAGCTAACTAATATAATATAACTAAATTCTCAATTAGTGTTGTAGACAAAAAAAGTACAGCACCTTTAATGATGATCAAAGAAACAACACAAATTCATGAAGTCAAGTTTAAGTCATCCATTATAGTTTCATGATATTGAAAAACAATAAGTGTTAATAATATCTGTAATATCGGGTCAGCAGAGGTTCTGAGTGCAACATAGAGCCCAAGCACTGGATCTGAACCCCATTGAGCTGTTGATCCTCATCAAGGAACATGATAAGAATTTCCAACAAATAATCATGATAAGGTGAAAGGGAATTTACAGTTTTAAACTACTGGATAAAATAGAATATACATTACCACCAGCGGATGAGATTAATTAATTCCTAATCTTAATATAACTAAATTATCTAAAATTGTTCTAGACAAAAAAAGGTACAGCACCTTCAGTGATGTTCAAAGGATCAACACAAATTCATTAAGTCATGTTTAAGTCATCCATTATAGTTTCATGATATTGAAAAACAATAAGTGTTAATAATATCTGTAATATCGGGTCAGCAGGGGTTCTGAGTGCAACAGAGAGCCCAAGCACTGGATCTGAACCCCATTGAGCTGTTGATCCTCATCAAGGAACATGATAAAAATTTCCAACAAATAATCATGATAACGGGAAAGGGAATTTACAGTTTTAAATTAATATTATTGGATTAAATGGAGTATTTCCCCACTCACTCAACCTATACCTTGGTTATAAGGACATGTTTAGTTTGAATTTGTTGCAGAACAATTTGTGAATTGTAAAAAAATGTATTAATATTTTAATAGAATATTTAATCATTGTAAGTAATTCTCAAATAAGATTGAATTTGTATGTTTACTTGGGATGGAACAGGAAGTGACGTAGAGGGGTGGGATTTATACTGAAGGGAATCTCAAGGGTTTAGGGCAAGGGTGTCAAACTCATTTTCACCGAGGGCCACATTAGCATAATGACTGTCCTCAAAGGGCCAGATGTAACTTATAAATCTAAAACAATGTAATTGAATGTAATATAAAATAAATGTAACTACTCCTTAATGTTAAATAACTTATTATTTATAACAATCACGTACACAATAATAATAATAAAAATAATATTATATTTATTTCAGTTGCATCAATGCTAAACCCTAAAAGTTGGAACAAACACATAACTTGTGCGATAAGTACGATAAAATAAGTATGGCTAACATACAATATGTTTTAAATTGCAAAGTAAACCAATACTTACAAACCTAAACTAAAACACTTGAACTCATTTTGATTATTTTAAAATCAACATTTAAACAAATGAATATTTAAAATACAAGTAAAAAATAAATTACATTTTAATATAGACATGTATTAAATGTCTGTATATAAACCAAGGTGATTAGAAAATGAAATACATTTTCAAGCTTTGGCGTTTTTATTAACGCCTCCTTTCTTTCTTCTCTTCTTTCCTCTCCTCTTATTTCCCTCTCTCCCTGTCTCCCTCCATGATGCTTGCAATGTGATCACATTCTTCATTGATATTAAGGTATGAGCTTAATTCATGTTTGGAATAAGTAATACATTGCTGTTTGCAATTGTGTTCATAAATCATGTCTCATGAGAATCAAAAATTCCATAACAATATAATTTAACAACAAAAGCATTATTAGACTTGAATGTAGGACAACCTGTTGTTAGAGACTTTCAAAACTAAATAAGTTTTTTTTATGCTCACATTTTGTTAGCAACAAACTTACATGCGCAGCAAGGCTGGAGTAACTAACAGGAATACCACGTAGGAGGATGCCAGTCCAATGAAATTAGGACCACTGTGTGTAGGATTTCTTTTATTTGAGCAACATCACCAGCGGATCCCCTAGCCCTTGGAGAAGCTGTTTGAGTATATTCAAACAAAGACTTCTGGAAACACAGAGTTTTGAGTCCCCTTATATACTCTCAGAAGGGAGGGGTAAACTGGACATACAAGCACGTTGTTAACAGTTTCGGCCACCACCTAAACCCCCTAGACCAAATGGTGTGCAAGAGATAAGAAGGTGGAATGTGACACAGAAACTTACAACACAGGGTATTCTAATCACACTCAGCACACAGAGTTTCACAAGAATACAGAGTATAAAATAAGAATTCCTTATTATTCTTACAGTCCCCTCTTTTGGGCTTGAAAAGCCTAAGAAACCCTTCACTTTAAAGGAATTCTTACATTTCTTCTCTCTGTCATACTTTCGATAGTCGCGTACACACGGTTCATCAAGCATTGCGTAAGAGTAGGACCACAGCAGCAAAGCAGTAAGAGAATGATTGCTATGGGAACAAATGTTGATAACAAGGGTGAGAGCCACCCAAACAAATTAGGAAACAACCATTCCCATCCCCAGCCCTGGTCACTCTTCCAATCCTTAGTCATAGCTTGCCTCAGGGCTACCAATGTATCAAGGGCTTTTTTTCATTTTGTCACTATGTACGTCATCTGGGATAAATGTACAACAAGTATTTAGCAGTACACAGACTCCTCCTGAGGAAGCAGTCAGTAAGTCAAGAATCATTCTATTTTGCATTACCATAGTTCTGAGATTATCAATTTCCTTATTCTGGTTCTGATCAATATCAATTGTAGCATTTAAAAACAAACCAAATCTGTAGGCCAGGGTCTCTAATTGGAGCATAATTTTCCCTACTCCCATGTGTGGTACCAATGCTAGCGTGACCTTGCCTCCCGTAGTCCAGATTTTAAATTCTTCAGGAACATTCGACCCCCAGATTGGGTCATGTGGCTCAAAAGAGAACACACTCCTTTTGCTTCGCACCCGCTTAGGGTGACCAACTTCG
The DNA here is from genome assembly GCA_900490495.1 of Danionella dracula. Taxonomy (NCBI): domain Eukaryota; kingdom Metazoa; phylum Chordata; class Actinopteri; order Cypriniformes; family Danionidae; genus Danionella; species Danionella dracula. The sequence goes on from UELW01000648.1 coordinate 37,803, forward strand.
AGGTTGGGTTTGCCTTCGTCCCCAGCCTTAGCTGTGACAATAAAAGTATGATCCGTTACATGGATGGGGGCACATCTATCTGTCCAGTTAGCAGGCAGAGCAAGGTAAGCCATGTATCCACACAGCCACCAGCTACCCTCCACAATATATGTGCCGTTGGAGAGGTCAGGTGATGTAGGGTCAGAAAGGCTCTCCACACTGGTAACACCACAATTTTTCTCATCAATTTCTCCCATGAAAATATTTCCCTTTACTTGTTTATAGCAAACACGGTGTATTTTACTATGGTTTATAAATATTTTGTGTCCTAGTAATTTTCCCTTTGGGGCTTTACTGCCTATTTTAACCCAAAATTTAGAATCACATTCAACGTTATCCATTGTTCTGTTCAACTCCCTATCTTCAATCATTTGCTCAAATGTTCCTGTAAGAAGAAGTGGGAGAAACTCATCGGCATACCCTAAGGAGGCTATGCTAGCAAAACAAGCGGCGTTAGGCCCGCTCATATGTTTTCCATATA
>UELW01000570.1:0-18251 GCA_900490495.1 Danionella dracula
AACCCTAGACTAACCAAGATTGGCACTCAAACAAAGATAACAAAACAATAAGGGCAAAGCCAAACAGGACTGGTGAGCAGAGAGAACCAGTCCGAAGGTGAGGTGCCACTTATAAAGGGAGAAAGGCAGGTGTCACTTGTTCTCCTGATAAGCCTGCGACCACACCCCCATCTCCACTCTCATCAGGATGAGCAGGCAGACTCGTCACAGCGTGCTACGGATAGGAATGCACTAGTTCTCATTTAGCACCCTTAAAAGTGAAGTGCGGAACGGGACGCAGGAGCGGTAACGGTTTTTTTCCCACAAGCCATCAGACTTCTGAACACAGAACTGAGCGCATTCATATTTACCCCTGAACGTGTCCTTTCACTTACATCCACACGCCCACCACAAAACAATTATTATCTACTGTAGCTATGTGTTATCTTTAAATGCAGTTCTTTTTGCACACTTTGCGACTATCTCACACCTGTCTAGAGTTTAGGTTATTTAAGGTTGTTAGTCTGCGTTATGTTGTGTATCTTTTCCTGCACACGAGACGCTTAATGTCTACATTATGACAATTTGACAATTTATTTGTAAAGCACATATTAAAAACATCTTCAGTTGAGTGAAGTGTCTGAACAGTAGCGGGACAAACAAAGGTTACAAACCAACAGAAATGATTGTTACAGCACACAGTAAAACCTCAGTGGATGGAGTACACTGCAAAAAATGAATTCTAAGCAAAGCTGAAAATGCTTAAAATTAGATTGAAAATCTTGATTTTCTTATTTTAGGAAGAACTTTCTAATTTAAACCTTTTGGGTATAGATTACTAGCGCTTATTTTTGAGATAATAACACTTATATTTTCTTGAGGATGAAAAAAAATTATTATTCTGGTCATTTATTTTCTTGAATTAAGAAACTGTGAAACAAGTCGCAGATTTTGTGCCGCTGATCTTAAAACAAGAATCTTAAAACAAGAATTTTTGACTCAACATATTCTTATATCAAGAATGTTATTGATATCTTATTTTAAGAAATCATTATTAAATACTGATAAAATCATGCATCGTGGAACAAGAAAAAAAATCTTAAATCTAGTTCTAGTTTAGATCAAGTAAAGATAAGAACATTTGATTTCTTGAAATATGACTGAAATGTTTGTGAAAATAAAATAAGAAAAAGGATCTACACCGTAAATAAATCATCAATAACCTTAAACCTTAAAACCTCGTCCAGTTGTGTTCTAACTTTGATGGAAGAGATCTGAACTTCAAAAAAGCACTCTTGAAACAAGAAAAAAAAAACTCAAATATAAATAAACTCGTCCTAGATCAAGCAAAAGATTCTGCTAATTGAGCGAGCAAATTTGAGTTTGCAAGTATTCTTAAAATTAGCAAAAACGTCCAGCTGATAACAAACGCTGCTGGATCTTAAAAAAATACCAAAACTCTCAAAACAAGTCTTTCCAAGCAGTAAAAATATTAAATATTGTTGAATATTTCAACTTGTATTTAGTCACTAGTGGTCTTAAAACTAGACAATTTGTCTTAAAACTAGAATGTTTCTCTTTTAGTTTTATAGAGCTTATCAGAAACAGATGAACTGCTCAGCACTGATGGTGCAGCGGTCAGAGCGCACACATGTGGAGCTGAAGCCTCTGGGTTCGAATCCAGCTCTGGTCCTTCAGCGAACATCTCCCCTGAGCTCCACTAACTGTTCTTCTTCTCTCATATCTGAACTGTACTGTCTGAAAATGCACCAATAGGCCTAAATGATATATAATAAAATTATTTAAAATTGTAAGCTAGAATTTCTTTTATTTTATTTTTTATTTTATTTTAAGAACTAAAATTAAGCACAAACTTTCTTAATTTAAGGTCGTATATACTTATTTTAATATTACATTTTCTAAGTTGGTCTTAAATAAAAGAGAAAACACTAGTTTTAAGACAGATTGAGTAGTTTTAAGACCACTAGAGCCTAGATTCAAGTTGAACTATTCTAGTTTCAGTGCAGTTTTACAGCTTGTAAAGACTTGTTTTGAGAGTTTTTGTCTATTTATCAGCTAGAATTTTTTTCTAATTTTAAGAAATCTTGCCAAGTCAAATTTGTTTACTCCATTGGCAGATTTTTTTGCTTGATATAGGAAGAGTTTAACTTTATTTGAGGCTTTTTTTCTTGTTCCAAGAGTGCATTTTTTGAAGTGTAGTTAAAACATAAAAAAGTAAAAATCTAAAATGAAACTGAATAAAATCCGAGATAAAAGAGAGAAGATTTACAGACCGTCGGGAGAGTTTTGAGTTGGGATTTAAAAGCAGAAGGTGTTGCTGCGGGTCTCGGTTGGAGTTTGGGAGCGGCTACAGAGAACGCGCGCTCTCCTCGGCCGCTCAGCAGAGGCCTTAGCTCTCTGTGGTGTTGCATGTGACTCGTTTGTGACGCACCACAGCTCTGCTGTTATCACTCCACTGCACAGCATCAGCTGATAGGCCTGAAACGACAATAACAACTTCTCAACTGGATTTGATTTGAGATCTCAATCTGTGAGGAAGACCTACGTGGTCTGATTATTAAACAGGTTTTCATTTAGAGAGCAGGGTTACTGCTTCCTGAAGGGTACGCAGCATTCTTCTATTCGCTGAAGATGGTGCTGTGAAAGAGGTTCTTCGAGAGCTCGTGAGGGAGACAGGAGGAACCGCTGCGACACCAACGTACCTGTTGCTCCTAGAAAGAGATAGAATTATTGTTGCGACCGTGTTTCTGAAAAACATGGAATTATTGTGAATCTTCCGGATCGTTTCAAATGCAAATATTGTACTCAGAACCCTCGGAATTTCTCCGTTTTTGGGTGAAACTCATCAGACGAGCGTCATTACCCAAGAAAATGTTTCACGCCGTGAGATCAGGGAGCAGAAGCAGTTTTGGGGGTTGAAGATGAGGCTGATTTACATATGCAAAGGAGGAAGGGTGGGTTTCCAGCCAGCTGTCCTGTTTATATACGAGATGATTTTGAGCTCTGCAGAAAAGCAGAAGAGAAGGATCAGGATGGGGCCAGGGGAGCTCCGTGTCTGGATGTTTCCAGGTGAGTCTCTATGAAACCTCGTTCTTCAAGTAATGAGTCTACAGCGATGGAAACCATCATTCAAGAGTTTCCAATAAAACTAAAGCTTTTTGCTCTCCGCAGGTCTCCTGAGTCTGGTGTCCTGTGGTGTGCAGGACTACATCCTGGTTCAGGAGAACAGAACCTGGAGTCTGGCTCGCCGTTACTGTCAGCAGGAGCACCTGGACCTGGCCACGGTTCAGAGCGCCGCTGACTGGAGTCAGTTAACCGCAGTGAGAGCAGCGGCGCCGTCTCCGGCCTGGATCGGGTTCTATGATGACACGCAGGGCTGGAGATGGTCCTTCCAGGATGAGGTTCCCACACTGTTCATTTGGGCTCTTCATCAGCCCAATAACATGAATGGAAACCAGTTCTGTGTGATGTTTCTTCCCTCTGGAGGCTGGGACGATAAAAGATGTGGGCTTAGTTTTATCTTCATCTGTCAGAGCGGTGTGAGTCCTTCTGCGGCCCAGAGACAGAGTTCTGCATGAACCCAGCTCAGGATAAAGTAACCCATGAGAACCCACTGTGGCACGCAGGTGTCACCAGCCATTAAACTGTTCTGGAAAGTTTTTGTAGCACTCGTAATTCTCCTTCAAGGAACACGAGGTGTGAGTTCTTATGGGTTCAAATCATATCTAGTCAGGTTCTCGTGTCTCAAGCACTGGTGACACAGAGTGAACGAATCCATGCTTTTGTTTCTCAGGAGGAGTGCCAGTGTTTGTTACCAGCGCTCGGATGTCCTGGTTCAACGCTCAGGCGTACTGCAGGCAGCACTACGACGATCTCCTCACTGTGAGGAGCTCTGCACAGAACAGCGATCTGTATTTGACCATGCTGGAACACAATTACACCAACGCCTGGATCGGGCTCCACAGAGACTCCTGGAGGTGGACCGACCCGAGCTTGAGTCCTGTTTCCGTTCCATGGGGCTCGAATCAACCCGACAACCTGCTGGAAGACGAGGACTGCGCCGCCGTGGACAAACTGGGCAAGATCGGGGACGAGCAGTGCAACAGAGAGCTGTTCTTCGTCTGCAGCAGTAAGAGCTTCCTGTTTTAGGAGTTTTCTTGGGGGGTTGATTGCTAGGGTGGACTTGGTTACATCTGAACTCGATTTAAATCTATCTGACATGCACCAACTCTTCATCTTGACCAAATTTTTGCTGGTCTAGCTGAGTAGATCAAATGTGATAGAACATGAATACTTGATGTTCGTCTTGCTGGACGTCTCCCTTTTGCAGTCAGACGTCTTCGGTAGAACCGGAACCCTGCAGAAGCCCCCTCCCATCCCTCAGGTCCAGGTCATTCCAGACTGCTCCTCCTCATCAGAGTGTGAGCTCAGAAGGCTGACTGAGTGGCTGATGATGGTTGGGTGCTAGTGGAAGGATAGCTGACTTGGGTTTGATATGAAGGTGGAATTAGTTGGGTTAGGGTTAGGTAATGTAAGGTAAGGCAAGACGAGCATCAGGTTAGGTAATTGTTGAAGATGATCATTTCTAGTGACCAATTAAAAATTGGACCAATTCTGAGTTTTACTTCAGTTCTTTACTTTCAGTTCTCTTGTACAGCTTTACTGCCGGACACTTGCCTGAACTTGAACCGAATGTTCTTGAAAGTTACTTTGAGTTTTCCACAAGACATTATTCTGTTGAAACTGGACTGACTCGACTCAATGTACGGTTTATTCCTAAAAAATACTAAATATTCGGAATCGGAGGTTCTAATCACTTAAAACGGTTCAGAAGAAACATCAAGCAGCCTGGCTTGCAGCTCGTAGAGAACGAACGGTTGCTCTCAGGAGGATTTCTGCGATGGATTTGTTGTTAGGATGCGAAAAGTGCACCAAATCTACTGATGAGATGATTCCTCAATCCTAGATATTCCTGTCTGCTCCATTAGAAGAGAACGATAGTGTTCGGATCGAAGGCATCTCTCAGTTCGCTTTCGAACAAGGTCAATCACAACAGAGCCCCAAACTTTACGTTATCTACAATAAAAATGAACTAGACTGCTAGGCTTGAGTTCATTGAAATAGAAGCGAATGATCTTTAAAGCTTGATATCGTCCTCTTAGTCTTGCCTCGTTTCTTTCGATTAAAATGTCATTCATTTTCACTTTAACATCATTTTACTGGCTCGCCTAGACCTCTAATTACTGAGCATAAGGTTGGTGAAACCTGTCCTGGCTGGATTCTGTTCAAGAGCAGCTGAACTTCTGGACCAGGACTAAGTTGACTCTACATGGATTCGTCCTGAAAAGATTTGGTTATCTTTTACTCGTTTTAGGCATGGACTACCTTCAACTGAGCTCAACGAATCTGACCCAACTCAGCTTATCCTCTATTTCCTTTCAGAGGTGACTCGATTAAAGATTTATCTTTACAGTAATGGCATTGATTTGCAAGAGAAAACCTGACAAAATGCTACTCACTTCCTCGTGGATGAGATCTCCTGTACGTAGGTGAGAGCTTGCATTGTGAGGCTGAGCGGTGATCAGAAGGTTGCTGTTTGAACACCACCTCTGTCACGCGGCACCAGATCCCCAAGAGCTGCATCTACAAAATCAGTAGAGCGGGTTACTTCTCAGCTGTGCTTTATGTTGTGCATATCTGTTTTCTGCTGCTTTTTACTTTTCCATTAAACTCAGGCAATTCTCTGTTTTACAAACTTTAACATTTTGGGGATTTTATTTTAGTGCGTCCGAAGCGAGCGGTGCTGCGGGTGGAGCTGAAGGTGACGAAGGATGCGACTGAAGAAGAGCTCGCGGACGCTGTGATGACGGGGGTCAGTGTCTTCCTTACATGAACTCCAGTTCTGTTATGAGTAACATCTCTGTTCTTCAGAAAATGATGATAATAACGAAAGGAAACTGTGTTGTGCTTCCTCGTCTCCTCCTGGAAGCTGTTAAAGCTATTGCCTGAAATAAAAGACTCCAGAAATAACACAAATTGAACGTTAATTTGGCGTGGGTGAGTTTATGGAGAAGCTCTGGTGGAACTGAACTACAGCTCAAACTTCTGCTCAGCACTGGTTGCTAGCAGGTCCTCAGCTAAGAGTGGTTTTAGCCTCTGAGCTGGAGATCACCGAGGGTTTACTCCTGGTTTCTTCCTGTGTCCAGCTCCAGCAGCTGATCGGAGCGGAGGAGAAGGTCTCGTGGAGGACGCAGCCGGACGGACGAGTCTTTCAGGAAAGCGAAGATCAATTCTGACTGATTAAAGAAAGCGATAGTGACGATATGAAATACTGTACGTGAAACGTGTTGCTTCAGTTCTTTGTGTGTCGGGGGACGTGTTGTTTCAGTTTTGGGGGAACGTGTTCGACTGTTCTCCGGTTCTTCTCTGTATCCATCAGTAGAGAATGATTAGAGAACAGATCAAACCCAGTCCAGATCGATCCTCTGAGATGTTCCTATAAACTCTGGATTAAACCGTTCCTGAACCTTTGTCGTGTTCTCTTTCTGTGAAACACTTGCTTGGGAAGTGATTTTCCATATTTTCCTTAAAATTTAAAAACCTAGGGAGTGAAATTGCCCAAAATAAATCAAAGCTACAGGATGTAAATAACTTCACACTAGCAATGATAAAAATGGTTGTGATAAATGAAGAGGAACAATGTTCACGCACAGCACTGATATCAGCCTTGAGTCTGCTTGTTTAAGATAAATGAGTCCTCGTTCCCTCGAAGCCTATGTTTGGGAACCCTTGGGTTGGAAGGAAGGAGACTGAATTTACTCCAAAGATATTGCAGTACCAGTTTTGGCCACAAGCCTGTAACGTATACATTTCCCTATGTTAATCGAGAGCAGGCATCTGAGCCTCTTTTACATATGCGCTTAAGAGTTTTCTTGATTTATGTAGGTCTAATGGTTCATGCATCATTAGTTGAGCAAATTAGGAGAAATGAGGAAGAAAGAAACTCCAATCGATCAATCAACCAATCCCAAATGAGAGCTTAATGAGGATCTTTCATGCAAAGACTAATGAGTGAAGAACAATCCGGGAACTCAAAAACACCTGGAAGTGATTGAGGTCAAATTTGTTATGAATACATTTTACTTTTTAAGTTCTGGAGATTTTGTGTTGTTGAAATAGTTTGTAGCAAGAAGAGCTGAATGAGTGTGAATTTAAAGCTTTCAGTTTCGCGCCCTGTTAGCTGACGGAGCGATGCGGAGCGGTTCCTCACTCGAGTGAACGATCGGTCACTTACCAATGAGTTATTTCTCTCCGAAAGCCGAGCGGACACGTGATGATTTTTGGTCCATTTTGCCAGTAAGTGGACTGTGTTACGCGTCGGTGTTTCTGCTGAATCGTGTGTCGTGACTCAAACACGCGTAGCAGATGTGAAAGAACATGTAAAGCCATTCATGTAACATAGCTAATGTTATTTCTGCTCTAGTTCCAGCTGTAAAAATTGCTCTAATTGTTAAGGCAGCTTGTTTGGTTTTGTTGTGCATTCTCAAGTGAGCGAAGCTTGTCTTCCTCGGTTTCAGGTTGTTGTTTTTTTGCACCCACACGGCGTCACCTCAACCACTAATGGAGCTCCTCTGGGATTGTTTGAAGAACCTCTCATCTCTCTTGAGAAAGAGTTGGAACAAGATAGGGGCTGCAGCCCTCTGGGAGTCGACTGTGAGACCCCCGCTGTAGATGTTTGTTCCTCCTCTTCTAACAGTTTTTGGATTGAACCTGGCAGACGGTCACAAACTCAATTTCTGGAGGGCTGCTGCCTCATCTGGCTTGTGTTTCAGGAGACACGCCAGTAGCTTAAACGCGTCATAGAGGAGCTTCATTCCTGTAGTTGTGCTGCAGGCGTCCAGCAATAACGTTTGACAACCCTGTTATAGACTAGTCCTGTTAAGATCGCGGAGAAGTATAAAAACAACTTCAATGCACTCCATCTGATATCGGGGGATTTTTTGTGGAACATCAAGAAGACTTTCTGTTTACCAAAAGAAGTATTATTTTATGCTGCTTTGATGGTGCCTTCATGACCAAGCCCTTCTGTGCTCATGCCTGAGAGGAACGTGTATCTGGCCCTCTCAGCTCGTGTGGCATGGGTCGTTGCTTATCGTAATGCAGCAGTCTTCATATCGGGTTCTGGAGGGCTGGGGCTACACATTTTTGGTTCAATCCTCATAAAACACAACAGATGCTCTAATTAAGGTTGTCTCTGATTGTCTGAGGATAGAGGAGTATGAATACTAGAGCGGAGTTGCATCTAAAATGTGCAGGGCTCCGGAGCTCCAGGACCAGATGTGGGGAACCCTGCCATGATGATGTTTATCCCAAATCTCAGCCGCGTTAACATCTTAAGGCTTCTTAAGAACGATGCTGATCTGCCAGACTCGAACCACGTTTGGCCCAGTTACTGACTCCCCTAGGGCTCATCAGTAGGATTTCCAATGCAAACTCTTATTTAGCTCGTTCTGAATTTGCACAAACACATTTGAAGTGCGTCATTAACCGCGCAAATGTTCACGCCGAGACTCTTCGGTGCGCTGAGGCCATGCAAACGAGCCGAGGTGTGTTCCCAGCCCTGGTTAGATGCGCGCTTGCCATTGCTTCTCAAAGATTTCCAGCTGCTCGATGCAGGAGCGCGCTAACCTGATATCGATGATGAACCTGCTGTTGGTGCTCTCAGGTGAGTGCTGACGTTCCTGCGAAGCTGGAGATCCATCACCAAACATGATCTCTCCACAGGTCTCCTCTCGCTGGCTTCGTGCGGTTTGTATGAGTTTGTTCTGATTCCTAATTTTAAATCATGGCTGAATGCGAAAGATTACTGTCGGCGGAACTACATCGACCTGGCTATGATAGAGAGCGCCGATGACTGGCTGCAGGTACAGACTCTGATCAGCTCCAATCTGCCCCTGCCCTCGAACCTCTGGATCGGGCTCTACGATGATCTAACCCTCTGGCAGTGGTCTTATCAGAACCAACCGGCGACACGCTTCGCCTGGGATATCGACCAGCCCAACAATCTGAACGGAAATCAGTTCTGTGCTAATATGCGCATCGACGGAGCCTGGTGGGACGACGCCTGCAGCGCCATCTGTGCTTTCTTCTGCCAAACCGCTGGTGAGAATCGACATGTCTACTGAATATAAAGCGTTGTTATGGATTGATTTAAACTCGATTATGTGCACTGTGAGCGTCGTTATACATGTTTAGCTGAAGTTGAGTCGTCTGATCACACTCGCCGCTCTGCCTCCTTCTCCTCGCTCACCTTCTTCCTGCAGCAGGAGACCCGGTGTTGATCTCGAACCCTCTGACGTCCTGGAGCCAGGCGCGGAAGTACTGCAGGGGAAACTACAGCGACTTGATCACCATCAAGACTCAAGAAATGAATCTGGCTCTGAAGAACATGATTCAGACGTATAAGCTCGTGGATCTGATGCAAACGCAGACGTGTGCCTGGATCGGCCTCTTCCGAGACGCCTGGAAGTGGCTGGATGGGGAAGGAACCGACCTGTCTTCCTCGCTGCCCTGGGGCCCGAAGGAGCCCAATAACTGGGATGGTCAGGAAAACTGCGGCGCACTGGATTCTAACGTTAAAGTACAGGATGCGCTGTGCTTTAAACAATTCTACTTCCTCTGCCAGACAGGTATGGGAGCTTTTTAATAGTTTTCATAAATGTAAAAGATAAATATTGCAATCTTGCAATGATGTATCTTGAAACTATTTGGGAGGGGTGTCTGCAATGACCATTTTAAAGACTCTTGATCTATATTCCGCAGCTCCTCCGATGGGGATCGGCTCCTCTGTCCAAGTGAAAAATCAGTCAGCCACGGCGCTGCTGAAGCAGCAGATCTTGCGCGTGGAGCTTCGGGCAGGAGAAAATATGAGTAAAAATCAGATTTCGTACGAGGTGATCAATAAGGTGAGTTTCAAGCTCGTATCCTGATTTCGCTCTCCAAATCTGGTCCCTGAGGGCCACAGCCCTGCTTCCTTTACGTTACAACCCTGCTCTAGCCCTGTGTTACGCTCTGGCTTTAGACAAGCCAAGAGGACCTTCATTATTCTCTCAGGAGTGTTTCACAGCGTCTGGTGCTTCCATCCCAGAAGATCTCTGAGCAGAACCTTCTCTCTCACTGTCCTTGGCTGCTGGAACATCTCTCCAGAACCTTCTCTCTCGCTGCCCCTGGCTGCTGGAACATCTCTTCAGAACCTTCTCTCTCGCTGTCCCTGGCTGCTGGAACATCTCTCCAGAACCTTCTCTCTCGCTGCCCCTGGCTGCTGGAACATCTCTCCAGAACCTTCTCTCTCGCTGCCCCTGGCTGCTGGAACATCTCTCCAGAACCTTCTCTCTCACTGTCCCTGGCTGCTGGAACATCTCTTCAGAACCTTCTCTCTCACTGCCCCTGGCTGCTGGAACATCTCTCCAGAACCTTCTCTCTCGCTGCCCCTGGCTGCTGGAACATCTCTCCAGAAGCTTCTCTCTCGCTGCCCCTGGCTGCTGGAACATCTCTCCAGAACCTTCTCTCTCGCTGCCCCTGGCTGCTGGAACATCTCTCCAGAACCTTCTCTCTCACTGTCCCTGGCTGCTGGAACATCTCTCCAGAACCTTCTCTCTCGCTGCCCCTGGCTGCTGGAACATCTCTTCAGAACCTTCTCTCTCGCTGTCCCTGGCTGCTGGAACATCTCTCCAGAAGCTTCTCTCTCGCTGCCCCTGGCTGCTGGAACATCTCTCCAGAACCTTCTCTCTCGCTGCCCCTGGCTGCTGGAACATCTCTCCAGAACCTTCTCTCTCGCTGTCCCTGGCTGCTGGAACATCTCTCCAGAACCTTCTCTCTCGCTGCCCCTGGCTGCTGGAACATCTCTTCAGAACCTTCTCTCTCGCTGTCCCTGGCTGCTGGAACATCTCTCCAGAACCTTCTCTCTCGCTGTCCCTGGCTGCTGGAACATCTCTCCAGAACCTTCTCTCTCGCTGTCCCTGGCTGCTGGAACATCTCTCCAGAACCTTCTCTCTCGCTGTCCCTGGCTGCTGGAACATCTCTCCAGAACCCTCTCTCTCTCGCTGTCCCTGGCTGCTGGAACATCTCTCCAGAACCTTCTCTCTCGCTGTCCCTGGCTGCTGGAACATCTCTCCAGAACCTTCTCTCTCGCTGCCCCTGGCTGCTGGAACATCTCTCCATAACCTTCTCTCTCGTTGCCCCTGGCTGCTGGAACATCTCTTCAGAACCTTCTCTCTCGCTGTCCCTGGCTGCTGGAACATCTCTCCAGAACCTTCTCTCTCACTGTCCCTGGCTGCTGGAACATCTCTCCATAACCTTCTCTCTCGCTGTCCCTGGCTGCTGGAACATCTCTCCATAACCTTCTCTCTCGCTGTCCCTGGCTGCTGGAACATCTCTCCAGAACCTTCTCTCTCACTGTCCCTGGCTGCTGAAACAAACTCATGATGCAGTCAGGAGAGCAGCAACACTGAGAGCTTTCAGAAAGCACCTGAAAACTCTTCTCTTCAGGGAACACCTACAATGAAAAAAAATTATTTTATTTTCTTCCTGCTACGGTTTATTGATCAGTTGATTCTACTTCTACTCTGAGCGACCCGAGATTGTCTCTCTCCTCTTCTGTAAGTCGCTTTGGACAAAAGCATCTGCTGAATGCATAAATGTAAATAAATATTTTGTGAGGTTTGGCACCTCCTGCAGAAGTTCTGGTTTTAACAGATCCACTGGATTCTCTGTTTGTTGAGGTTTTTATTAAGGGCACACATTCTCAAGCCACACCCCTAAAGAAGAATTCAGCCAATTATAATTGAGCATCTGTTGCTCTAAAATATGTCAAGCAGTTAACGTGTAGCTGGAGACATTTTCAATGGCATGATGTTACCCCATGAGATTAGCCTACTGCACAGGCATAGACACACACAAAGATTTATCTTATAACTTTCTCACACTATAATTATTCGCATCGAACTGTACTTGATGGAGGATACGCATTTTAAACACTTTCCAAGTTTTATTTTATTTGTTAAACGACTTTTAAATTCATTACACTCACATTAATAAAGCCATGATAGAAAACCACGTTAAAACTTAATTTTTAAAATTTGATTTAATAAATGGGGCATTTAATTCAAGCATGAAAAATATAAATGAGACCCAAGTAGTTTTTTTCTTTTAACATGTGCTGGAATGCACGATTTAAAGCGAGGGTAGGCTAATCTCACGGGTTGTTTCAGCGGTGTGATGAAGAGCTGCATGTCCCTTTGATGAGGAAGCAGATCAGATATTTCAGTGGTGAAAGAGTGATGCTCTGCTTCTAACAGGTCCGTTATAAACCTTCAGGTGTACGAGGAGCTGCGGAAGCTGGGGCTCTCGGCGGAGGTGAAGATGTACTGGAGACAGCAGAGCGACGGGGAGGTTCTACAAACACCACCAAACAACCCCCCCGCCGCCAAGCAGGAACCCTGCACTGAGTGACTCCACCTTCTCACTGACGGACTGAGGAACCCTCCGTGCTTCAGCTGCGCCAGAGCTGAACCGCTTAACGTTTCTGATCAGATCGAGAACTCATCTCTCGCTCTCGCTGAGACGTGTTGCCAGGTGTTTCCGCTTCTCCTTGCGAACACTCAGAGTGATGCTCCTCATTTCAACCTGAACTGATTAGTGATGTCTGCTGGATCTATCAGAGCCTCCCTCGGACACTCCTCTTCATGACTGGAGCTCGAGATGTCCTCTCTGTCTCAGAACTCCTCTTTCCTGACTCTTCATCGTCCCGCTCCTCCTCAGGCTCCTGTCTTTAAGTCTGTGTGTTTTGTCCCATTCTTTGATAATGCTCACATATTCTCTCGTATGTTCTTTGTATCGTGATGTTGCAGCGTTGTACGATATTTTTGTAAAGTTTATTAAAGTAAAATGGAATGAAAGTTCAGAGCTGTTTTCTGACTGAAGGGTTTATGATGTCACAAATCCTCCTCCTCCGCTGCGTCAGCCTTACACCAACGATTGAGTGCTTAAATCATCTAAAACAAATGCTCAAAAACTGCTGTATCCACCTCGAAATCGGGAAAAGAGTTCCCACGTACCACCGTTTAGATTAAAACAATTGTGTTGTTCTGGGATCATCTGATTTTTACACTACCTTCACTCCCTGGAGTCCCTGAGTTGGCCGCGTTAATCGTTTTCCTCAACTTTTGCAACGTTATATTTTAACGTCTAAAAATTCCGGAGAGAACGGTTTGTAGAGTCAAGAGAAAAACAACTTAACCTGTCTTTGAGACGCGTGAAGAGAACTGAAGAGCCTTGTCCTTCTTTCACCAGTTCAACGATCGAGCCTCAGACAGGAAGCCAGTTTAGAGGAAGATTTTATTTTTGCGGAGATGAACGAGCCGTGCTCTCGAGGTGCTGAGCTGAGCGTCTCCGTCTCCAGCCACTGCTGCTCCTCAGAGGAACCTCATCTTCTGCTTCCTCATCGGTCTGCTCCTGCTTCAATAATCTCCCATCACCAACTTTTCCTCCAACACTTGAGAAGGAGAAACATCACATCCTGAGAAGATGCACTGCTTCTGGGGAGTTCTTTCTCATTCATTAACATTCAGCGAGCCTCTCAGTGATGGGAGGAAGTGTTCAGACCAGTTCAAACTGGGACTTTCAGCCTCTGACTTTGCTCCCCGAGTTAGCTCTTGGGACATCACATGGTTAGGATTGTCTTCTTCAGCTTGCTTTTCCAGAAATGAATCAAAAACAAGGGTCTCGATCTGTCTGAGGATGTTTCTGTTGTTAAGAACACAGACAATGTCTCCTCGTTACTTCATTTGCCAAGAGGTCCCACTGTCCTCCCCGTCCTCTCAGCTCTGTTTCCCAAAGGAAATAAACATCTCACCGTTTCAGAAGTTGTCTTTTACTCATACAGCCTTAATTCTTCGATTTTATGACCCCAGCGATCTTCTTTCACTCACTTCTCCTCCTGAGTGCTCCGACTCCTCGTGATGGAAACACTCCTTTCTGCAAGACTGCAGCACTTCCTATTTTCCTTTCAGAAGCTCATATGAAAGTTCCATCGACTCTTTATTCCAAGAGATAATTCAGAAGTAAAAGGAATAATATAAAATATCAATGAAAATGGAAGCTCACTATCATCTCTCCTAGTTCATATATGATCATCGCTTCTAAAAGCGTAGGATGAGAGGTTCTCAGAGAATGTGACTGCAATCACGCAGAGTTAAATTCACGTAATGCACAGATAGATGCTCCAGAAGCAATCCAGAAGAGAACAGACCAGTACCTGCTCCCGTTAGAGTCATCTGAGAACCTCTTATAAGAATTACACTTTTCTTGTTTCATTTGTGTCCAAATGCATGTAAAATTCTTTCTTTTTAAACCAATCAAAAACAAGAATGTGGTGAAATAATCATTGCCTTTCTTCTCCTCCTGCTGTGGTTTATTGATCCGCTGATAAACTTCTACAACGAGCGAGCTGAGAGAGACTCTGACTGTAGCAGATCTCAGATTCTTTCTTCTGTAAGTCGCTTTGGAGAAAAGCGTCTGCTAAATGCATGAATGTATAGAAAACATTATTTCTGACAGAAACTCAAGGAAAGTGTTGGAGCGCAGACATGTGAATCCAGCGTGTTCAGGGTGTGTTCTCCTGCTCAGAGGAGATGCTGCTGGTCATTTCCATGACCTCTAATGAGTTCTGGATGAAAAGCTTGCGTTTTAAGCAAATCGAGGATGAAACCATTCAGTCGTGGAGAGCAGAAGTCAGAAACCAAGAGCAGAACGAGGACAAACGAGACCGACCGGAGCTCTGGTCCCGCTGAAGGTCTGTCACTAATCTCTCTTACTGCTGAGTGTTAAAGTAGGTCCAGAAATAACAGGAAAAATGAAGAGAAATGCACCACAGTTTACAGTTGGATAATTGTTTCCAGAATTAGGTAAAACTTGATTTGTTATTTTCCAGGGCTGATGGAGCTGATTCGTTTCTTCTTCATCTTCCTCTGCTTCTCTCCTGACTCAGGTGATTCAGACGAGAAACTTCATCCACTCATCTCTTCATCTAGGGTCGAAGTATGATCATTTCAGAGAAGTGTGTCATTCACGGAGCTGGATTGAAAGCCAAGAGCAAACCAACACGAAGCTCTGAATGCATTCATTCAGATATCTGCCCCTTAAAGTTTCATTTACTAAAAATCACTGTCCACTCACAGCAACAAAAGTATAACAAAAGAATACAAATGTAAGAATTAAAACCCAGTAAGGCTACAATAAGGGTTAAAAACCAGAGAAATCCAACAGATGAAATAAAAAAACCCTGAGAGACTGAAAGTCTGTCTGGAGAGAAAGGTGAAGATTGTCAGATAAATACAGTGAGAAACTGTTTCTGGGAGTTTGTTCTGGAGCACGGCTCTCTCACCCTCGAGGGTTCTGCGGCGTCGTGGAGGGTCAGACCAGATACTCCTCGTAGACGGATGATGTACGGAGTGAGAGCAAGTCACTTGGGTTTGAGGTGCCAGGTCTTTCAGTGATTCGTTCATCAAGAGAACATCAAACCGTTGGTGGACGTGAAGCTGCTGCAGGTCTGTGAGTACGAGTGTTAGGCGCCGTCTCAGAAGAACCTGAGATAACTCTAGCAACAGCATTCTGCTCTAGCTGCAGCTTCAGTACAGCCGTATTGGGTAGACCTCTGTAAAGCGCATTAGAATTGTCCAGTACAGACCAGAGCATGCACTAGAGTAGAAGCTGATGCTGGAGAGAGAGAGTGATGTTACGAAGAGCAGCGCATGGAACGGCATTGATGTGATCCTCCAGAGAGAGTCTGATCCAGAGAAACAGCACTGGTGAGCTCAGAGCCTAATCTGCAGCACAAAGAAGATCATCGCAGATCTTTAACAGCGCTGCTGCAGTGCTATAGAGAGATCTAATGAATACTAAATCCTCTTTAACACCTTTTTATTATCATTAAAGAGATTCTCCATCCTGAAAATGAAAGCTTAGTCATTAATCACGTACCCTGATGTCATTTCAGACCCACTAAAGCTTGGCTACTCTTCACACATTTTTATTTTATTTTAGCTGAATCCAGGTGGCAACAATGATGTAAGCACTTAGTCATTATAAATCACATCTATCTGCGGTCAATGGTTAAATGTAAGTTTAATATCTCAATGAGAACAGTTTCTGTCACAAGAGACACAAATTAAGGCAACACATCTCCAGGAGCTTGTAGGTGAAGTTCAGCGTGTTGCCCTCAGGTAAAAGGTTTGGGATTTTCTCTTCCTCAACAGTGTTCCTGCTGAAGCGCTTCCTGCTGGTGAACCGGTCCATGACGTACAACAACGCTCTCCAATTCTGTAGCAATAATCAGATGGAGCTGGCCTCTCTCTGGGACCAGACGGAGCTGGACCAGCTGACCACCTCAATCAACTCCAGCATGGCCGAGGCTTTCTGGATCGGCCTGAAGAGAAGCTCAATCCCGGTCTGGAGATGGACCCTCAGCACGCTCTCACTCGCTCACAGAGAGGACATCAACTGGGCCCCAGTAGGCCCCACCCTGCTGCCGGGACAGAACTGTGCTGTGATGGACGTCAACGGAACGATCCAAGACTCCATCTGCACCCCGACCTACAAGTTCATCTGCTACCACCGTACGTTCGCTTTATTATTATTTTTTATTACTATGGTTTTACAGTTATGTATTTCAGAGTTTCTAGGTAAAAGTGTTTGTGTTCTGTGTTTAATAAAGGTAGGAGACATTTTGTTTCACCATCAAAACCTTGAGCGCTACACTGAGTAGAAGGTGTTAGTGTCTCTCTGTCCTGCAGGTTCTCTCTCCGGAGCTCAGGATGAGTTCATCCTAGTCTCCACTCCGAGATCATGTCTGAACGCTCAGAGATACTGCCAGCTTCACCACACAGATCTGGCCAGCGTGTCTTCTGCTGCAGATGCTCAGCGCATTCAGAATCTCGTTCCTGATGGTGAAGTTTGCTTCATCGGGCTCTTCAGAGAAAAATTCCTCTGGCTGGACAACATCACCTCCAGCTTCAGGAACTGGGAACCGAATCAGCCTGATGGATCTGGAGACTGTGGCTGTGTGGAGACCAAGAATAGGATGATGGATGACCGAGGTTGTGGAGACGTTAGGTCTTTCTTCTGCCAATACAGTGAGTGCTAGCTGTGAGGAAACAGAGGAAAATAATGAGCAGTGTTGCTTTTCACTTTTATTTTCTCTCTCTCTCTGTAGATGTAGGACTTCAGAAGGTGCTCCGACTCCAGATTCGATCAGATCAGGAGGTGAACGATCCAAACGTCACAGCTTCTGCTCTACAGCAGGTTTGTTTGGTGCAGCATCAGCTCATGTAGAACTGTTTAGCCGAGATAACTTCAGCCAGTCATGGAGAACGATCAGCAGCGGCTCCTGTGAGCTCCACCTCAACTCTCCGTGTTTCAGGTGAAGCAGCGGCTGCTCTCTCTGGGGTTATCTGATCAGGTGGATCTGCGCTGGAGGAGTCAGAAGAACGGGACCGTGTTCCTC
This sequence comes from Danionella dracula, assembly GCA_900490495.1. Classification (NCBI taxonomy): domain Eukaryota; kingdom Metazoa; phylum Chordata; class Actinopteri; order Cypriniformes; family Danionidae; genus Danionella; species Danionella dracula. The sequence goes on from UELW01000570.1 coordinate 17,561, forward strand.
AGAGTGTAGAGCAGGAACTCGTTCTATCAGCCCTGCTAGAGGCTGGCACTCCCTTCTCCTCTCTAACTTCAGTCCTTCCTTCAGTCCAATCATGAATGGAGAACTGCTGATGTGAAGAATACGAGTACTTTACCGTTAAACTAGGTTTCAGAAAAGTAGTCCCACGCTACAAATATCTTCTCAGAGCGTTTGCTGAGAGCATCATGCAGAACCAACGATGTAATTTAAAGCGGTAGCTCAGCTTCATAGTGTCTTATTTATCAACTGTTCTTGGAGTGTTGATTTCTCTGTACTATTATTATCTAATAGTTTCTTTTAGATATCTCACTGATGCTTCAGATTAAATGTAACGGATCTTAAACAGAGCTGTATGGTTGAAATCATTGTTTCAGGGTTGAGAAAACTCTAAGGATATTCTCAAACTGAATGAAAGGAACACTATTATTTGTAAATGTCTGTTAAACGCTCACAGTTTAGTGTAATTGAGGTGACAATGGCATTTAAATGAACTTTAAATGAAAAATCTATGATTTAAAAGATCAACATGTTTGCACTCTGAACTCTTTAGCACTTGAATCATTAATAAGCAAATTCTTGGACATAGACCAAGTGTGTAGCAGTGGCTTCTGGTGCCTCCGGACCGCTGGGCGCAGTCGGTCAGAAGCTCGGGATCTTAGGAAAGTGATGGAAG
>UELW01000571.1:0-70795 GCA_900490495.1 Danionella dracula
CGAGTTACACTTATTTCATTTTAGTTACATTTTAGCTGCGTTCTCCTGTTACTAAAGTGATGCAATAAAAAATTTGAAGTATAACATAGACGGAGTGTCTATGATGTCACCCACAGATTTTTGGCAAATGTACTCGAAAACGCTTCATTACCATAGCGAAGGCGCCTGATTGGCTGACAGATTCAATTTTATATCTCTCAAATCCATACATCCATTTTCCTGTCGCCACAGCAGAATTAACCTCCAACTCTTCTGGAATATGTTTTACGCGGCGGATGCCCTTCCAGCAGCAACCCATCGCTGGGAAACATCCACACACACTCATTCTCACTCAAACACTACGAACAATCGTTCTTACTCAATTCTCTTATTCCGCATGTCTTTGTTCTTGTGGAGGAAACCGGAGCACCCGGAGTAAACCCACGCGATCACGAGGAGAACATGAGAACTCCACACAGAGATACCAACTGATCCAGCCGAGGCTCGAACCAGAGACCTTCTTGCTGTGAGACGACCGTGATAGCCACTGCACCACCATGACGCCCTATATCTCAAATTAAATGTATTATTATTGTTCTTTCTACTAGCTTTGACAAGAAACTTTATTGGTTAATTCATTTTCGACCAACTCGTGAAACATGACTCAGACTTGCCAATTTGCTCACAAGGCTATATCTGAGCAACTCTTTGAGATATTAATGCCAAACTCGATGCGTGACATCATAAACATTATATTTGGTTTCCTGCAGAGTTTCTTCACAGCACCACCTCATGGTCAAAAGACAGAACAAAAAATGTTAATTGCTGACTGACAAAAACATTAGTTTTTTAAAGGCTCCATGGAAAACATTCCTAAACACATGAGCTCCTCAGTACAGCAGTGAAGGTTCTGGATTCGAAGCCAGACAGGAGCAGGAGCTGCTCGTGACAGTTTCTGTAATGTCTTTTATTGAAAACGTGAAAGATTTTTATTTAAAATCTGCTTCATCAGAAAGGAATGAGCTTCGAGCTCCAGCGGGGAACGCTTGGCCCCCGATTGCTGCGCTGCAGAAACAGATGTGAGAAGGACACGCGTCGTCCCTGATCGCACTCACCACATGTGCTAGATTCCAACACAACACAATTTCAATTGAATTTAATTCAAATTGTACGTACTTTGTCCTCAAAGTGTGTTAAATCCACCTCGAACTGTGTTGTCCCTGATCACACGCAGCACATTTTGAACGCAACTCTTTTTGCAGTTGTCTTGCAGTTATATTCATATTCATAAATAAAAACTGTGAGTTAGTGTGGTTCGTCTCTTTTAAAAGATACCGAGAGAACTAGTATTCGCAGTAAGCTTATGGTCTGTCTGCTACATGTGGTACCTAGAGTGGGACGAAATGTTGTGTCTCACAGGATCACAGTGCTGCAAAACACTTCAACTTTTTACTTGTCTAAACATTAACCCCTTTAAACACACCCCTACTAAATATTTCCAAGAATTAACAAACAAGCGTAAATAAAACGGCATAAATATAAATATGTAGGCTGTAGAAAGTGGCAGGTGAGCATAAGAGCAAGTTGATTTATATAGTCAGATGTGGTATATATATATATATATATATATATATATATATATATATATATATATATATATATATATATATCGTCTCATCTTCTCCCGCTTATCCGGGGCCGGGTCGCGGGGGCAGCAGTCTAAAAAGGGATGCCCAGACTTCCCTCTCCACAGACTCTTCTTCCAGCTCCCCGGGAGGGATCCCAGGACCCAGGCGAGACGAGACGAGACAATTTTATAGGTAAAAGTATCACATCTTCCAAGCAATTAGAGCAACATTTTACTGAAAATAACACAATGTCACTGACCCTTTAATGGAAGAGTATGAATCTTTCCTTTGTGAAAGAGAGAGAGGACCGCTGCGCCTCGATGTGGCATGATGAGGGCCTGCTCTCATTTGGGATGCCAAATCAAACACTGCAGAGAATCAACGTTCCGCAAACTAATCTATAGATGAAGCTCATCTCAAGCCCTTGAACCTGGAAAGTTCTGTGATTCATTCACAGGGTGCTCTTTATACCGGCTCTGCGTGAGTCTGTGGAGCATCACTGAGAAGCTGAAGAGATGGCTTCACTCGTTCTGCTTGTTATATTCTCATGACCATATAAGAATCAACTCTCCACCTTTATTCAACAACTCCATGCAGTAACATCCATAACCTCAAGAGGGAGATATTGGCTAAGCTTTACTACATCTACCACTACTGAGTAGTGAACAATTCTTTTGTAGAAACCAGTACAGCTACCGAATAACTTTCACTTCTCTAAACTGATTTCTATCTCTCTATATATAAACATATTTGAAAAAAAATATATTTTTTAATTAAAATTGATGTTAAATTATTAATTTCTCAAAAATGCTACAGTAAAATACTCTGAAACTTGGTGAGGATATAGCCTAGAGCAGGGGTGGGCAAACTTTTTGAGTCGAGGGCCACAATGAGTTCTAAAATTTGAAAGAGGGGCCGAGCCAAGAACAGATGGATGGAGTGTTATATAAATTACACACAGGATTTGACCTATTAATGATTAATTTAATTACATTTCAGTTTGATAAACACAGCAGGAAAACTCCCCATCAGTTTCAGTGGGAACAATGTTGTTGATCTCCCCTGTTTTGTCAGTGCATCAAAGTCTGGAGTAAGTTTTGTTGTGGTGATTCTCAGGATAGATCCGAGGTGTTCGTTAGTTATCCTGGATCTGTGACAGGCTTTGTTCATGTTCATAACACTAAATGTCTGCTCACATACATAGGTCGAGCCAAACAAGGTTAGCATCTTCTGTGCCGTCCTCCGTAGGTTTGGAAAGGTGGCTTCGTCCAGTGAAGCATAGAACTCGTTAAGTTTAAGAGTGTTGAACTTTTCTTTCAAGATGGCGTCAGACTGAAGATCGATCAGTTCTAATTGCACCTCATGTGGTACTGTTTCAGGGTCTTGTGAGAAGGGACAAGACACGAGCTGAAGTGACTTTTCAATGTTTTCAAAATCAGAGAACCGGCGACTGAATTCTCTGTGCAGGTCATCCAGTGATTTGCTGTATCGTGTCGCGTCTTTCTGAGTGTCAAGTGTGGTGAAATGAGTGAAGGATGCGTTCGCAACTTGTCTGGAGAATAAAACGAGCTTAGATTTAAACGCTGTAACATGTTTCTTCTTCTGGGAAAAGCTTAACCGCGAAGAAGAGGGGGCAAATGCTCAAGCGCGCCCCCATTGAGGAAATGTGGGCATTACAGGGGAAAGTAAATGAACAAGGTTTATATTTTGATATAACTGGGAGATGTTTGGCGGGGATGGCGTCACGGTGGCGCAGTGGGTAGCACGGTCGTCTCACAGCAAGAAGGTCGCTGGTTCTAGGCTCGGCTGGGGCAGGTGGCATTTCTGTGTGGAGTTTGCATGTTCTCCCCGTGATCGCGTGGGTTTACTCCGGGTGCTCCGGTTTCCTCCACAAGTCCAAAGACATGCGGAATAAGTGAATTGAATAAGAACAATTGCCCATAGTGTGAATGTGTGTGTGAATGTTTCCCAGCGATGGGTTGCGGCAGGGAAGGGCATCTGCTGCGTAAAACAAATGCCAGTGAGTTGGCGGTTCATTCCGCTGTGGAGACCCCGAAAGGGAATAAAGCCGACATGAAGATGAATGAATGAATGAATGTTTGGCGGGCCGGATTAAAAAGGCCAACGGGCCGTAGTATGCCCATGTCTGGCCTAGAGGGTCCTCTGAAAGCCTGAATAGAGAAACCTAACGCACCCATAAGAATTTTTTTTTTATAATTTTTGAAATGTTGAAAAAAATGATTTTTTTCATTAAAATTTATATTAAATTATTCATTTCTCAAAAATACTAGAGTAAAATATTCTGAAACTTGGTGAGAGTATAGAGGGTCCTCTGAATTTTCTAGGTTTCTTGAAATTGTGGACTGACAGTACAAGCAATGGTAATGTTGCTGGGTTCGGCAGGGGCGACCGCATCTATGTATGGTGTACCCTGGAATAAAACAGCATGCAATTGCACTGTCACACACAGTCTTATGATCTTTCAAAAAGCAAAAAAAAAAAAAAATGTTTGCTAATGTTACCTTCATGTTGCACTGCTCTGTTGAAGTGTCCCTTAACATGTTTCTGAACTTTGAACAACTTTGTCGGTTAAAAATATATCGGGGCACAGAATGGGCAGTGAAAATCACTGCAGCATTTATTACATTTCTGTATTTCTGGAAGTGAATTCCCCGTTTGAATTGTTATATCCATCTTCAAAACAAAAAAAGAGAGTCAAACTCAAATTCAAAATTTAAGAGCACCCCACAGAGCCCATACAGTCAACTTTCAGTCGAAACAAGTTAAAACAAGGAACCTCCCCAAAAAAGGCCCAAATGACACATTCTGACTCACATGTTAATACCATAGACTGGTTAATACATAGAGAAGGCATTGGAAATTTGATTATTAGGCAACTGTAGCCTAAGAGTTGTAAATGGCTGGCAACAACTTCATATCACAGTAAAATTAATATTGATCCATTTGAATACTTACGTTTTAAGAAGCAATTTAAGTAGTCTATATAAATTAAATAAATTAAAATAATTACTCTAAATAATGAACTCAATTTATAGTTTTAGGAGAAAAGTTCCGATAATTAAAAAAAGGTAAATCTGGTTAAATAATTAATGATGACGTTCTTTGATATTAACACACTTAATGTATTTAATTGATCTAATTTAATGTCAACTACATTTAATAAATTTTTTTTTACAATGGCTTGTCTACAAAAAGTCCAAGGTTAAAGGCTAACGTTAGCTATCAAAATATTTTCGGCGAATAAAGGCGAAAACACATACATTAACGGCTCAAATTTTGTTACAAACTATCATTACAAATATTAAATAGACCGTTCATATGTTGGTGTATCGATGAGCTATAAAGCAGTTTGATTAAAAAAGAAATCGTTGAATAAAATTGACGATACTCACCGTGTTTCGGTTCTTTACGTGTTTATCCATGTGTTTATATCCGATCCAATTTGAAAGGTGTCTCGAAAAAAGAGGGGTCTGAGAATGCGGGACTCTGGGTGCGGGACTGTAGACGCAGCAGCTCCGAGTCTGCAGCTTCATACTCCTCTCTCCTGGGCAACCGAAATACTGACAAGATGTTCACGGTTCCTCCGAAGTACTGCAGAAGGGGTTTCCACCAGGTAGGATCTTGGTGTATCAGCAGCTTTTATTACAGTACCCTTCTCCTTGGTGTCTGCGATCCAAACATCTTCATCTGAGAAATGCTTTGTCAAAGGTGAAAGTGAAGATGGAAATGCAGGATTAAAGGTTATAATTTGTCTCCCCACAAGCAGCTCTGTAGGACTGTGACCATTTGCTAGCGGTGTCGCTCTATAAGCCATGAGTGCTAAATATGGATCTTTTCAAAAAGTTTTTGGCTGTTTTTACGGCTGTCTCCGCTTCCCCATTACTCTGTGGAAATCAGATACAATTTATGGACCAATATCTGCCTTGAGCGCTGCTGATATCCCGTTTCTTGCAAAAATCGACTTCAAGTGATCCATCACAGCAGCTGAACTTGTTCCAACAAGTTTTGCTATTTCAATGTAGCGAGAAAAATAATACACTACCAATAGTAGGTAACGCGACGCACGGACTGTTGTGCACCTAAGGTCCCAATCATAAAACCTAGTGGTGCAGTAAGAATATGTGTCAGATTGAACAAGTTGAATGTATTTTCAAGTGTTTTCACATCATTGGATGCAGCATCTGGGGTTTTTGCAGATTCCGTTAAACGAAGACAGCGGCCTTTTAACAACGTTCAACACTGCGATGGGTCGCTATAGTTTTAAGAGTCTCCAATGCGGGATTAGCATAGCACCAGAAATATTTCATATATATTTTTTCTAAGTAACTTCTACAGTAAATGCCAAAATACATAAAATCTTTGGAGACCTGGATTGTCTTCGGAAAGAATGAGGAGGAGCATGACAGGCACTTAAAGGAAGTGCTGCAGCATCTGGAAAGCGTTGGTCTTCAGTTGAATAAAGAGATATTCATGAAGGACACCAAGGACTTTCAAAGCACAGAGAATGAGCTAAAGAGAGTGAGTGGTGGCCTAGAATCCTACCACACCGTCAAGGGGAGCAAGAAAGGGGGGACTGACCAACCTCTCTTTAAGAAATCCTACACTTAAAGGTCACAAAATCAGACCAGGTTATCCATAAGCTAAAAGCAACAGTTGCAAGGTATGGCATACCAGAGCTATAGGTATATAGTTATTATAGTTAGCGATAAAGAACAACAGTTCACAAGTGAGTCTTGGAGAAGTTTTTGTGAGGACTAAGATGTGATAAACATCCACAAACAAATGGTCATGCAGAGCGCGCAGTTCAGACTGCAAAGAGGATTTTAAAACAAGTGGATCCAGTGTTGGCATTAATTAGTTACAGAGAAACTCCGAACACGTCAACGGGAGCAGGTCCTGCAGAATTATTAATGGAAAGAAAAATCCGCACAACCTTGCCCACTTTGTAGAAAAACCTCAAACTAAAGTGGCCAAAAAGAGCAAAGATAAAGGAAGCGGATAAAGTGGCAAAGGAAAAACAAGCAATCATTTTCAACAGATGACAAGGTGTGAAGAACTTATCTGCCCTCAGACCAGGAGATCGTACCATCTTAAAGTTGGACGAAGAAAGAGTGTGGAAAGGACCAGCAAGGGTGCTCACAGAGTGCACCACTCCAAGGTCGTACAACGAGAAAAGTAGAAAAAGAAGGTATGTCCAGCTTCTGCCCGGAAGACATTTCAGAAAAGACTCCATCAACAGGAATGACTAATTAAGGCTGATGAAAGTAGTCAGAGTTGTGAGAATCCTGATATTCCGGGTGAGAGTGGTGTGAGCAAACAGATAATCACTAGATCAGGCAGAGTTAGCAAGCCTGCCATTCACTTGGACTTGTGAAATGTGAAAGCTAAGTTTATAGGCATAAAGAAACTGTTCTTGTTTGTGTAGTTCAGGGGTCGGCAATCCACGGCTCTTTAGTGCCGCCCTAGTGGCTCCTCGGAGCTTTTTAAAAATGGAAAAAGATGGGGGAGGTAAATATATTTTTAGTTTTAATATGGTTTGTATAGGAGGACAAACATTCTTAATGTTTTCCAATGCTGTAAAAGTGTGTAGAATAACAATATTTAATTTCAACATTTCTGTCAGTGAAGATTTCCGCCATGGCCTGCGACACACGCTTCTACCAGCAGGGGGCGGGATGCCATGCAGGTGGCTGTTGTAAACAAACTGATGGCTGTGTGAAGGGCCCTGGACCCCAAAGAACAAAATAACTGAGAGAACAGAGGATTCAACGTGGAAAAATATTTCCAGGGAAGGCAGGCACATATTTAGTAACAAAGTGTAGTTTTTATAAAGTGAATTTTTATTTTTGTCAGCATTTATTTAGATTAACACTTAGGGACATTATTAAATCAAGCTTAAACTGTATTAATTAGATTTTAGATACTTTATCTTTTCAAATGGCTGCAGTTTTATTTTTATAAATGCAGGCTGTGTTTTATTGCTCTGTTTGTTGCGCAGATAACGGGAGCGTTACGCACGTTTCATTTTGATGTTTTTTTATGTTTTTCAAAATAAAAATGACATCAAAAATCCGATTTTTTCTTGCATTTCTTTAATTTCATCAAAGCAATGAAACAATTCATTAATATTGTAATGAAGTTGAACTTGAAGCGGCATCGTACAACAGTCATCACATGGTGCGTCCTTCTCTACAGAAATAATAAACATTTAATCATGAAGTCTCTTTATGTTTTTATAGCCAACTTAGTCATTTTTACAGTTGGCTAATTTAGATACATACAGCATGCGTTGCCTTCATTATAAGGCTTGTACAAGGATTTTAATGTTTTTGCGGCTCCAGAGTTATTTGTTTTTTTGGTCCAATATGGCTCTTTCAACATTTTGGGTTGCTGACCCTTGGTGTAGTTGCTTCTCTTCTACTGATGATGAAGAAAGTTCTAAAAGAGTGTTCATTTTAGAGTGTTTGAAGTAACAGCGTCTTATGATGAGAGATGTAGAAATGCTGAATAAGAGAGAGATCTCAAGGAGGAGGTTCAGGTTGAGTGAGTACAATGTGTGGGTTATCTACCCACTAGGGGGAGACATTGTGTATCCCTGGCACGACAACATCTGAAAACACAACAGTGTAGCAGGTTGATGCTAGAAAGTTCATCGTATGAGAATACTAATGGTTTTCCTTGTGGTGTCACACAGCTGCAGTGAGAGAGAGCCAATATGGCGCCACCCATGCTCAACTCGAGGCACCGTGTGCTGCAACTCAACATTATGGTTCTGCCAAACAAAGAACTGTGGTACATACTTTCTAAATAAACAAGCCAAAATAAAGGAGCTTAGTCAGTTTGAGTGAAGTTCACACTACACATTTTAAAAAACTTTATTAACACAGTTACACAATAATTGTCCAGGTCCCAGATCTGCCACCAGGGGATCGATATGAATTAAATATTCATATACAAGAAGAGTTTTGGTTTAAAGCCATCTCTTTTTGGTTTAAAGTGTTAATGGGTTTAGAATGACACGGTGAAAAAAATTACACTTCAAATGAATTGGCCAAGTAGTCCAAATGAAATGTTTAACTCATTTAAAATGTTAAACTATTTGCGGGTAGTTAGTAACTTTTTTACTCTGCCCTTCAGCTTCACAAAAAAAGAAAAGCCAGCTATTCTTCGTTTTTCAGAAGATTACTGAAGAACATACAGCCGTACTTGTTTTTAAACAAAGTATAATCACCAGATTATACAAATACTGTAACAAAAATGATAAAGTAAAACGCTCTGAAAGTAAACGCTCTTAAAGAAACCATGTTTCTACTGGCAGCTGTTTTACTAGCCTTCGTTCCGAACAGCCCTCTACCTACCAGTCTCTTTTAAGGATGTCAAATGTATCTGACAACAATAAGTTATTGAAATAATTTTGAATAAATATTAACAATTAGAGCTGCACGATTTGTAAAAATGGCACACTGTAGTTATTAAGGTCAAAATTTTGATTTGCCTTTAATGCTGAAATTTGTATTTATCAACTGAGATACAGAATACAGCGTAAACAAGAAACAACTATTAAAGAACAATATTTTTCAATTAAAACTAAAAGGTACAAAATGAAATAACATTAACATCTTTACATTACCGAAATTAAATACAATACATAGTTGAGTTCAGCAGCTACTGCTTCTCTAAACTGCAGCGTCGGAATGAATCAAATGAATCTGCTGCTGTTGTCTTAAAGAAACTGGGCGGGGTCCGTCGCTGCAGTGCTTTGGGCTACAGGCTGCTGCTGGGGAATGTGTTGAACTTAAAACCTCACATTTTATTCATCTGTTGCAAGCTTAGCACTGAAGAAAACCACTGTAATGATAATACTCACGATCAACTGAGTGATGACTTGTTTCTTCGAGGTCTCCTTCTCCTGCTCAGTGGTGTATTGTGTTCGAAACCTTGGGTCTAGGAAAGAGGACCTGTTGAGCAGTTCCTGTGTGACACTTCCTGTCTTGTTGAGGTAGGCCAGAATTCTTTATTTCAGGGATTTGGTCAGGTTAGTGTCCTCTTCCTCTTTAGCCAGCACTGAGGTGTGTGGAAAAGGCAGAGTAGGTTTTACACAAGCTATGCTAACGTTCACCCGACGGGACATCTGGGAAGTCCTGGAGTGGGCTGAGGGCCTTGTTCACAGATTCCAGGATCTGAAGATCCTGTCATGAAGGTAGCAGATGTCGAACTTTGCAGTCTTCAGATAGACCCTTGGACAAGGCATTTTCTTCTTCCAGGACTCAAAGAATCATCTTTTTAGTGGAACCCCGTCTTGTTGAGGAGTCTGTCACCATGGCATGCTCTGGAAGGTTGAGTTCTCTTTGGACTTATTTCAAGGCCACTGTGTTCTTACAGCTATGGGAGAACTATCCCACAATCTTTTTTGTATCCATTTTTTCTGTGTCCATTTTCTCCCGTCTCCTCACTTCGCAGTGGAAAGTCATGTGATCACAAGCGCACGAGCTACAGAGACTGACTTTTTTGGGTGTTAAAATGGACCAAACAGTTCTCGGAAAGAAAAATGTATTACGTCCAGGAATGTATTTGTTTATTTAATATAATCGCTAAATTTGCTGTAATGTAATCGCATAGGCTGACATTGAGATAAAATTATAGCACTATTAACGATAATTATTAATGTTAATGAACGAAATGCTTATAGTTAAGATTGCATATAGTTTATAATATAAAAAATCCCTATAAGCTTTCTATTTTTAATACTTCCAAAATTCCAAAGGCAAAGTTTCCATGAGAGTTTTCAGAGAACTTTCTGAAAATGTACCTGAAATTTTCCGACCCTTTGCAACCCTAGTTCTGAGGCTTCAGAGACACTTCTGACAGAATATTATCTTTTAGTTTTTATTCTGAAGGGGCTTAATTATTATAATTATTTGTACAGAAAGATATTTATATAATTTAAAAATAAAAAATATAGAATAAAATATTAATAAACATAATTAATTACTGATGAGAACACACCTGGCAGGCTAAAAATATGAGGAGGAGGTGTGGTTATAACAAAAGTAAGACATTAGAAAAGGTTAAACACACAAGGGAGAACAGGAAAAGAACGCATTCTCTAGTGGTACAGTTTGCAAAAGCAGCTGTTCATCAATACGGAGAAGCTGTGCAATATTTATTACTCACTTATTTAGAACAAGTATACTTCTCCAAAAACAGGCATCGTAGAGACGAGTACCTGGAAAAAAGTACTCGTACTCGTTCATTACATTTTTTATCGTTGCAACCCTAGTGAATATACTCATGTTGGAACAACATATGAATTGATTGAAGTTTTTTGTTCCAAAGAATCATTATTCGGTTCCTCAAAGTGGACAGTGTTAATTAAACAAAGAACATTTAGCGAAACATTACTGCCAAGGACCTCTGCGAACATGTCTTTTTGCGATGGCACAAATTAGGAAAAACATGCTTTTTCCGGTCCTAATGCAATTCTTCCTGAGAAACAGTGCAGAGAAACTATTTCACTCATGAAACAACTTCATGTGTTAAAGCCATCACAATCAAGTACTGTCAGAAGACGATTGAAGATGCAAACAAAAGCATTGATGTTTGACCAAATTTCCATTAATTTTGGATGTTACAGGTCTGGTTTTAGTAAACTAATATCAAACCAACATATTTTTTTTTATGTTTTACAGATTGAATTTGATTTTGTTTTGATGTTTGGTGAGACGAGTGTTCGGTGCTGAGCGGTGGCCAACTAGTTTTATCCAGAATATCGTTTAACAATGTTCAAAAGTCTTCACTCTGCCCTGGATCTTCAGGACCTGATTAAAGCTGCAGAGAGTTCTACAGATGATGAAGAAATGTGTGAAGCAGATTAGTCAAACATCAGAATAAGACTATTTCCGAATAATTCCCTTACATTGCTTATTTTGTTTTGAAGATGGTGTAAGATACCTGGGAAGATGTCTGCATCTCAAGCTGAAAAACACCTCCTCTTCAAAAAGATAAATTCTATGTTTATCAAAAAAACTAAATAAATGTTTGTTACATTTGAATTGTGAAATAGGTGGCTCAGAGGTGAAGTTGGTCATTGTGGGACTGGAGGATTGGCAGTTCGATCCCTAGTAGGTCCATTCTGCCATTTTGGCCCCGAGCAACCCACTTCACCCACATTGCCCTGGTGGGGTGTGTTTGGTGGATGTGAGTGACTGGTGGGGTGTGTTTGGTGGATGTGAGTGACTGGTGGAGTGTGTTTTGGTGGATGTGAGTGACTGGTGGAGTGGTGTTTGGTGGATGTGAGTGACTGGTGGGGTGTGTTTGGTGGATGTGTGTGACTGGTGGGGTGTGTTTGGTGGATGTGAGTGACTGGTGGGGTGTGTTTGGTGGATGTGTGTGACTGGTGGAGTGTGTTTGGTGGATGTGTGTGACTGGTGGAGTGTGTTTGGTGGATGTGAGTGACTGGTGGGGTGTGTTTTGGTGGATGTGTGTGACTGGTGGGGTGTGTTTGGTGGATGTGTGTGACTGGTGGAGGGTGTTTGGTGGATGTGTGTGACTGGTGGAGTGTGTTTGGTGGATGTGAGTGACTGGTGGGGGTGTGTTTGGTGGATGTGTGTGACTGGTGGGGTGTGTTTGGTGGATGTGAGTGACTGGTGGGGTGTGTTTTGGTGGATGTGTGTGACTGGTGGAGTGTGTTTGGTGGATGTGAGTGACTGGTGGGGGTGGTGTTTTGGTGGATGTTGTGTGACTGGTGGGGTGTGTTTGGTGGATGTGAGTGACTGGTGGAGGGTGTTTGGGTGGATGTGAGTGACTGGTGGGGTGTGTTTGGTGGATGTGTGTGACTGGTGGGGGGCGTGTTTGGTGGATGTGAGTGACTGGTGGGGTGTGTTTGGTGGATGAGAGTGACTGATGGAGTGTGTTTGGTGGATGTGAGTGACTGGTGGGTGTGGTTTGGTGGATGTGATTGACTGGTGGGGTGTGTTTGGTGGATGTGTGTGACTGGTGGAGTGTGTTTGGTGGATGTGAGTGACTGGTGGGGTGTGTTTGGTGGATGTGTGGTGACTGGTGGGGGTGTGTTTGGTGGATGTGAGTGACTGGTGGAGGGTGTTTGGTGGATGTGAGTGACTGGTGGGGTGTGTTTGGTGGATGTGTGTGACTGGTGGGTGGGGTGTGTTTGGTGGATGTGAGTGACTGGTGGGGTGTGTTTGGTGGATGTGAGTGACTGGTGGAGTGTGTTTGGTGGATGAGAGTGACTGGTGGAGTGTGTTTGGTGGATGTGAGTGACTGGTGGAGTGTGTTTGGTGGATGAGTGTGACTGGTGGGGTGTGTTTGGTGGATGAGTGTGACTGGTGGGGTGTGTTTGGTGGATGTGAGTGACTGGTGGGGTGTGTTTGGGTGGATGAGTGTGACTGGTGGGGGGTGTTTGGTGGATGAGTGGGACTGGTGGAGTGTGTTTGGTGGATGAGTGTGACTGGTGGGGTGTGTTTGGTGGATGTGAGTGACTGGTGGGGTGTGTTTGGTGGATGAGTGTGACTTCAGGGGGTGTTTGGTGTATGAGTGTGACTGGTGGGGTGTGTTTGGTGGATGAGTGTGACTGGTGGGGGGGGTGTTTGGTGTATGTGAGTGACTGGTGGGGGGGTGTTTGGTGGATGAGTGGGACTGGTGGAGTGTGTTTGGTGGATGAGTGTGACTGGTGGGGGGTGTTTGGTGGATGAGTGTGACTGGTGGGGTGTGTTTGGTGGATGAGTGTGACTGGTGGGGGCTGTTTGGTGGATGAGTGTGACTGGTGAGGTGTGTTTGGTGGATGAGTGTGACTGGTGGGGGCTGTTTGGTGGATGAGTGTGACTGGTGGGGGGTGTTTGGTGGATGAGTGGGACTGGTGGAGTGTGTTTGGTGGATGAGTGTGACTGGTGGGGGGTGTTTGGTGGATGAGTGGGACTGGTGGAGTGTGTTTGGTGGATGAGTGTGACTGGTGGGGGGGTGTTTGGTGGATGAGTGTGACTGGTGAGGTGTGTTTGGTGGATGAGTGTGACTGGTGAGGTGTGTTTGGTGGATGAGTGTGACTGGTGGGGGCTGTTTGGTGGATGAGTGTGACTGGTGGGGGGTGTTTGGTGGATGAGTGGGGACTGGTGGAGTGTGTTTGGTGGATGAGTGTGACTGGTGGGGGGTGTTTGGTGGATGAGTGGGACTGGTGAGGTGTGTTTGGTGGATGAGTGTGACTGGTGAGGTGTGTTTGGTGGATGAGTGTGACTGGTGAGGTGTGTTTGGTGGATGAGTGTGACTGGTGGGGGCTGTTTGGTGGATGAGTGTGACTGTTGGGGGGGTGTTTGGTGGATGAGTGTGACTGGTGGAGTGTGTTTGGTGGATGAGAGTGACTGGTGGAGTGTGTTTGGTGGATGAGAGTGACTGGTGGAGTGTGTTTGGTGGATGAGTGTGACTGGTGGGGTGTGTTTGGTGGATGAGTGTGACTGGTGGGAGTGTGTTTGGTGGATGAGTGTGACTGGTGGAGTGTGTTTGGTGGATGAGTGTGACTGTGGAGTGTGTTGTGGTGGATGAGAGTGACGGTTGGAGTGTGTTTTGTGGATGAGAGTGACTGGTGGAGTTGTGGGGAGGGTAGTTGTTTGGTGGGGATGAGAGTGACTGGTGAGAGTGTGTTTGGTGGATGAGTGTGACTGGTGGAGTGTGTTTGGTGGATGAGTGGTGACTGGTGGAGTGTGTTTGGTGGATGAGTGTTACTGGTGGAGTGTGTTTGGTGGATGAGTGTGACTGGTGGAGTGTGTTTGGTGGATGACGAGTGACTGGTGGGGGGGTGTTTGGTGGATGAGTGTGACTGGTGGAGTGGTGTTTGGTGGATGGATGGTGACTGGTGGAGGTGTGTTTGGTGGATGAGAGTGACTGGTGGGGGGTGTTTGGTGGATGAGTGGGACTGTGGAGTGTGTTTGGTGGATGAGTGTGACTGGGTGGGGTGGTGTTTGGTGGATTGAGTGTGACGGTAGTGTGATTTGGTGGATGAGAGTGACTGGTGGAGTGTGTTTGGTGATGAGAGTGACTGGTTGAGTGTGTTTGGTGGATGAGTGTGACTGGTGGAGTGTGTTTGGTGGATGAGAGGTGACTGGTGGAGTGTGTTTGGTGGATGAGTGGGGGAATGGTGGAGTGTGTTTGGTGGATGAGAGTGACTGGTGGAGTGTGTTTGGTGATGAGAGTGACTGGTGGAGGTGTGTTTGGTGGATGAGTGTGGACTGGTGGAGTGTGTTTTGGTGGATGAGTGTGATGGTGGAGTGTGTTTGGTGGAATGAGAGTGACTGGTGGGGTGTGTTTGGGTGGATGTGAGTGACTGGTGGGGTGTGTTTGGTGGATGTGAGTGACTGGTGGAGTGTGTTTGGTGTGGATGAGTGTGACTGGTGGGGTGTGTTTGGTGGATGTGAGTGACTGGTGGAGTGTGTTGGTGGATGTGAGTGACTGGTGGGGTGTGTTTGGTGGATGTGAGTGACTGGTGGAGTGTGTTTGGTGGATGAGTGTGACTGGTGGGGGGGTGTTTGGTGGATGAGAGTGACTGGTGGGGTGTGTTTGGTGGATGTGAGTGACTGGTGGAGTGTGTTTGGTGGATGAGTGTGACTGGTGGGGGGGTGTTGGTGGATGAGAGTGACTGGTGGGGTGTGTTTGGTGGATGTGAGTGACTGGTGGAGTGTGTTTGGTGGATGTGAGTGACTGGTGGAGTGTGTTTGGTGGATGAGTGTGACTGGTGGAGTGTGTTTGGTGGATGAGTGTGACTGGTGGAGTGTGTTTGGTGGATGTGAGTGACTGGTGGGGGGTGTTTGGTGGATGAGTGTGACTGGTGGAGTGTGTTTGGTGGATGAGTGTGACTGGTGGAGTGTGTTTGGTGGATGAGAGTGACTGGTGGGGGGTGTTTGGTGGATGAGTGGGACTGGTGGAGTGTGTTTGGTGGATGAGTGTGACTGGTGGGGGGGTGTTTGGTGGATGAGTGTGACTGGTGGATGTTTTTTGGTGGATGAGAGTGACTGGTGAGTGTGTTTGTGGATGAGTGACTGGTGGAGTGTGTTTGGTGGATGAGTGTGACTGGTGGAGTGTGTTTGGTGGATGAGAGTGACTGGTGGAGTGTGTTTGGTGGATGAGTGTGAATGGTGGAGTGTGTTTGGTGGATGAGAGTGACTGGTGGAGTGTGTTGTTTGGTGGATGAGAGTGACTGGTGGAGTGTTGTTGGTGGATGAGTGTGGACTGGTGGAGTGTGTTTGGTGGATGAGTGTGAATGGTGGAGTTGTTTGGTGGATGAGAGTGACTGGTGGGGTGGTGTTTGGTTGGATGTGAGTGACTGGTGGGGGGAGGTTTGGTGGATGTGAGTGACTGGTGGGGGTGTGTTTTGGTGGATGTGAGTGACTGGTGGAGTGGTGTTTGGTTGGATGTGAGTGAACTGGTGGAGTGTGTTTGGGGTGGATGTGAGTGACTGGTGGAGTGTGGTTTGGTGGATGAGTGTGACTGGTGGGGGGTGTTTGGTGGATGAGAGTGACTGGTGGGGTGTGTTTGGTGGATGTGAGTGACTGGTGGAGTGTGTTTGGTGGATGAGTGTGACTGGTGGGGGGTGTTTGGTGGATGAGAGTGACTGGTGGGGTGTGTTTGGTGGATGTGAGTGACTGGTGGAGTGTGTTTGGTGGATGAGTGTGACTGGTGGGGTGTGTTTGGTGGATGTGAGTGACTGGTGGAGTGTGTTTGGTGGATGTGAGTGACTGGTGGAGTGTGTTTGGTGGATGTGAGTGACTGGTGGAGTGTGTTTTGGTGGATGAGTGTGACTGGTGGGGGGGTGTTTGGTGGATGAGAGTGACTGGTGGGGTGTGTTTGGTGGATGTGAGTGACTGGTGGAGTGTGTTTGGTGGATGAGTGTGACTGGTGGGGGGTGTTTGGTGGATGAGAGTGACTGGTGGAGTGTGTTTGGTGGATGAGAGTGACTGGTGGGGTGTGTTTGGTGGATGTGTGTGACTGGTGGAGTGTGTTTGGTGGATGTGAGTGACTGGTGGAGTGTGTTTGGTGGATGTGAGTGACTGGTGGAGTGTGTTTGGTGGATGTGAGTGACTGGTGGAGTGTGTTTGGTGGATGAGTGTGACTGGTGGAGTATGTTCACAAACTGGTCCAACAGGATGCATTTTTGGATGCAGGAAGCTGGAGCTGTCATTCTTTAGTCTGTAATCTTTGTTGAGTTGGAAGTGCAAGAGTTTGCTTACTGCTCCTTTATCCAGCAGCAGGAATATATTATTTTGAGATAGTAAGAGCGTTAGTGTAGACAGATGCTAGAAAGCTACGATCTCACCTTCTTATCATCGCGGAGAGGAAGGGTCTTCACAGTGACGGGGGGATCTCGTCAGACGGAGGACAGGGAAGTCCCGATTCATTTGAAGAATATTGCACTATTTCTGTATGAACGTGTGTTATGTGTGCGGCTGCGAGCTGGGTTTCGGTCGTGGGAAGAGATGAGTTGTGAATGCTGAAGTTGATAGGGTTGGTGCGTCAATGGGAAGGATAAAAAGCTTGCAATCCTGTGCATGAAGCGTTGGTTATATTTATTGATTGCCTTGATCTTAACTTTTTATTTATTTATTCCATTCATTGAGTGCTGTGATTTGGCGCATGACTTATTTATTACATTAAGTGATCATGGAGATCATGGTGATTTATTTCTTCAATCTATTGATTGCGGAGAACTTGTGCATGATGATTATTCTATTTTTTGATTGTTGTGAGTAATTGTTAAGGTGTTTAATGTTTATCCATGACAGACGGGCAATTCTTGTGTCTGTAACCTGCTACTCATGAGCGAAATTGCTTTCCAGCAGACGAAGTAAAAGATTCTGAAAATAAAAGTAATTGTATTTCCTTAATCTGGCTTTGTGTGCGTGCGCGTTTGTGTGTTTTTCTGTTTTTCAATCAGTGAATTTACTTCTGTCATCTCAAGATTCATCTGTCTGGATAAAACCAGTCGGACCTGAAAAATATAGCACACACACACAAGGAATGTTCTGTGGTACAGGGCTACTCTCCAGTGTTGGTAAAAAACAACACAATAACTTTGCACAGTAACACAGGTTATACAAGTAAATTGCTCAAGTTAAAAGTAAATTGATTATAGTGTGGGTGTTTTGGCAATAAGATGACCTGATTTAACATTTATTTAATTCATAAATCGGACCTGACTCTATGAAAAGACAGTCTGACTTAAAAGGAGTGATGCTTTTCTGATAAGGATACGCAACTAGAGACAAATATCTGCCACGAGAAACTTATCTGTGAGGTTACTGCATAACGTTCTGCATATATGCTCCATCTACGGAGGGACAGGAGGTACAGTTTTGAGAGTCGGTTCTGTCACCGTGCTTGTTGCTGTTCATCAAATCTTATTCTGAGAAGTAAAGAGAAAATCGGACTGAAAGTCGTAGTCTGTCTTTATTGAAATTATGTTCAAAAGTTAATTTAAATCAAGGGATGAAAAACAACCACAATAGTAATATTCTAGAAATAGAGGAAGTAAAATATAAAGTAGTAGAACTATAACTATAGAAGTCCACAGTGATTAAAGGTACGAAAAAAAATGGACATCATTTTTAAGGATGAAAACAGAAGTAATATCACTTTTAAGGATGCAAACAGAAGTGACATCACTTTTAAGGATGCAAATAGAAGTGACATCATTTTAAGGATACAAATAGAAGTGACATCATTTTTAAGGATGCAAATAGAAGTGACATCACTTTTAAGGATGCAAATAGAAGTGACATCACTTTTAAGGATGCAAATAGAAGTGACATCACTTTTAAGGATGCAAATAGAAGTGACATCACTTTTAAGGATGCAAATAGAAGTGACATCACTTTTAAGGATGCAAATAGAAGTGACATCACTTTTAAGGATGCAAACAGAAGTGACATCACTTTTAAGCTGCAAATAGAAGTGACATAATTTTTAAGGATGCAAATAGAAGTGACATCGCTTTTAAGGATGCAAATAGAAGTGACATAATTTTTAAGCTGCAAATAGAAGTGACATAATTTTTAAGGATGCAAATAGAAGTGACATAATTTTTAAGGATGCAAATAGAAGTGACATCATTTTTAAGGATGCAAAGACAAGTGACATCACTTTTAAGGTTGCAAATAGAAGTGACATCATTTTTAAGCTGCAAATAGAAGTGACATCATTTTTAAGGATGCAAATAGAAGTGACATCACTTTAAAAGGATGCAAATAGAAGTGACATAATTTTTAAGCTGCAAATAGAAGTGACATAATTTTTAAGGATGCAAATAGAAGTGACATCATTTTAAGGATGCAAATAGAAGTGACATCACTTTTAAGGATGCAAATAGAAGTGACATCATTTTTAAGCTGCAAATAGAAGTGACATAATTTTTAAGGATGCAAATAGAAGTGACATCGCTTTTAAGGATGCAAATAGAAGTGACATCACTTTTAAGGATGCAAATAGAAGTGACATCATTTTTAAGCTGCAAATAGAAGTGACATAATTTTTAAGGATGCAAATAGAAGTGACATAATTTTTAAGGATGCAAATAGAAGTGACATCACTTTTAAGGATGCAAATAGAAGTGACATCGCTTTTAAGGATGCAAATAGAAGTGACATCACTTTTAAGCTGCAAATAGAAGTGACATAATTTTTAAGGATGCAAATAGAAGTGACATCACTTTTAAGGATGCAAATAGAAGTGACATCACTTTTAAGGATGCAAATAGAAGTGACATCATTTTTAAGCTGCAAATAGAAGTGACATAATTTTTAAGGATGCAAATAGAAGTGACATAATTTTTAAGGATGCAAATAGAAGTGACATAATTTTTAAGGATGCAAATAGAAGTGACATCACTTTTAAGGATGCAAATAGAAGTGACATCACTTTTAAGGATGCAAATAGAAGTGACATCACTTTTAAGGATGCAAATAGAAGTGACATCACTTTTAAGGATGCAAACAGAAGTGACATCACTTTTAAGCTGCAAATAGAAGTGACATAATTTTAAGGATGCAAATAGAAGTGACATCGCTTTTAAGGATGCAAATAGAAGTGACATCACTTTTAAGGATGCAAATAGAAGTGACATCATTTTTAAGCTGCAAATAGAAGTGACATAATTTTTAAGGATGCAAATAGAAGTGACATCGCTTTTAAGGATGCAAATAGAAGTGACATCACTTTTAAGGATGCAAATAGAAGTGACATCATTTTAAGGATACAAATAGAAGTGACATCATTTTTAAGGCTGCAAATAGAAGTGACATCACTTTTAAGGATGCAAATAGAAGTGACATCACTTTTAAGGATGCAAATAGAAGTGACATCACTTTTAAGGATGCAAATAGAAGTGACATCACTTTTAAGGATGCAAATAGAAGTGACATCACTTTTAAGGATGCAAATAGAAGTGACATCACTTTTAAGGATGCAAACAGAAGTGACATCACTTTTAAGCTGCAAATAGAAGTGACATAATTTTTAAGGATGCAAATAGAAGTGACATCGCTTTTAAGGATGCAAATAGAAGTGACATCATTTTTAAGCTGCAAATAGAAGTGACATAATTTTTAAGGATGCAAATAGAAGTGACATAATTTTTAAGGATGCAAATAGAAGTGACATCATTTTTAAGGATGCAAATAGAAGTGACATCACTTTAAAAGGATGCAAATAGAAGTGACATAATTTTTAAGCTGCAAATATGTAACAAACTGGTTATTACACATTTAATAATTAATAATAATACGGTAAGGGGAAATCAACCGTATTGTCTCGGAATCAGAACCACAGGGAACGGATCAACTGCATAGATTAAAACAAAGGAAATGTCTTTTAAAGGCTTTATTAACTCTATTCTAGACACACAAATTGATAAATGATTTCTAGCTAACTAACCTAACCATTCGCTCAAGCAAACAGGCACTCATTCACACCGAGAGAGAGAGAGAGAGAGCAAGAGAGACAGAGAGAGAGAGGAAGAGAGAGAGAGAGAGAGAGAGAGAGAGAGGAGAGAGAGAGAGAGAGAGAGACTAGAGAGAGAGAGAGAGAGAGAGAGAGAGAGAGAGAGAGCAAGAGAGACAGACAGAGAGAGAGAGAGAGAGAGAGAGAGACACAAAGCTTCTGAAATAACAGCAAGAAGTTATCTTTACACATCAGTTTGGGCTCGTACTTAATTTAGCATTCCCACAGTCGCTCTGTTCCCGTTTTACCCGCGTTAAGTGATTGGTTTTAAATGGGAGGCGGGTTCTTTTCACAGCTCTAGCCACTGAGAGTGCTAACTTGCCTCGGATTGGTGGTGACGTCACACTTTGGTCCAGCCCAGTGAGGCTCTTCTCTTGAAGAGAGGTTTCTTTGATTTGCACTTATTAATAAACGGAGTTATATCTCCTCAAGAGAGTACCGGATAATCTTTTACACAATTAAATCCTTTCCGCAACATTATCCGCATTCCAACGAGATCAAACATTAGGGGGCAGTTACAGAAATTCATTCATTCATTCATTCATTCGTTTTAACTGACTAAACTATTAACTGTACAGTACGAATTATTCCATAACATGAAAGTACATTTCAGGAGATATTTGTATGAGCACAAAAGTGTTCTTAAAGCAAGTTTTAGTCTTCTGAAAAGCAGTTTTTGGGTGAGCACGACTTTGAGTGGAGCCAGGCTTTGTCCACTCAGTGTCTGATCCTGGGGTCGTGGAGAGTTCGGAGCGTTCGCAGGCTTCAGGGGAGCAGAGAGGTGACGCGGGGGTTATCTGATGACCCTCGTAATCTGTGGAGATGATTACGTTCTGATAGAATCAGACCGCTGGCGCCCTGAGATGGGGTGAGGGCCCTTAATTCTGGAATGTGGTTTTTCAGAATTAAAGGTGCAGTAACTGAATCTGGGTTGATAGTTCTTACAAATAAAAGTGACATCACTTTTAAGGTTGCAAATAGAAGTGACATCATTTTTAAGCTGCAAATAGAAGTGACATCATTTTTAAGGATGCAAATAGAAGTGACATCACTTTAAAAGGATGCAAATAGAAGTGACATAATTTTTAAGCTGCAAATAGAAGTGACATAATTTTTAAGGATGCAAATAGAAGTGACATCATTTTAAGGATGCAAATAGAAGTGACATCACTTTTAAGGATGCAAATAGAAGTGACATCATTTTTAAGCTGCAAATAGAAGTGACATAATTTTTAAGGATGCAAATAGAAGTGACATCGCTTTTAAGGATGCAAATAGAAGTGACATCACTTTTAAGGATGCAAATAGAAGTGACATCATTTTTAAGCTGCAAATAGAAGTGACATAATTTTTAAGGATGCAAATAGAAGTGACATCGCTTTTAAGGATGCAAATAGAAGTGACATCACTTTTAAGCTGCAAATAGAAGTGACATAATTTTTAAGGATGCAAATAGAAGTGACATCACTTTTAAGGATGCAAATAGAAGTGACATCACTTTTAAGGATGCAAATAGAAGTGACATCATTTTTAAGCTGCAAATAGAAGTGACATAATTTTTAAGGATGCAAATAGAAGTGACATCACTTTTAAGGATGCAAATAGAAGTGACATCACTTTTAAGGATGCAAATAGAAGTGACATCATTTTTAAGCTGCAAATAGAAGTGACATAATTTTTAAGGATGCAAATAGAAGTGACATCACTTTTAAGGATGCAAATAGAAGTGACATCACTTTTAAGGATGCAAATAGAAGTGACATCATTTTTAAGCTGCAAATAGAAGTGACATAATTTTTAAGGATGCAAATAGAAGTGACATAATTTTTAAGGATGCAAATAGAAGTGACATAATTTTTAAGGATGCAAATAGAAGTGACATCACTTTTAAGGATGCAAATAGAAGTGACATCACTTTTAAGGATGCAAATAGAAGTGACATCACTTTTAAGGATGCAAATAGAAGTGACATCACTTTTAAGGATGCAAACAGAAGTGACATCACTTTTAAGCTGCAAATAGAAGTGACATAATTTTTAAGGATGCAAATAGAAGTGACATCGCTTTTAAGGATGCAAATAGAAGTGACATCACTTTTAAGGATGCAAATAGAAGTGACATCATTTTTAAGCTGCAAATAGAAGTGACATAATTTTTAAGGATGCAAATAGAAGTTACATCGCTTTTAAGGATGCAAATAGAAGTGACATCACTTTTAAGGATGCAAATAGAAGTGACATCACTTTTAAGCTGCAAATAGAAGTGACATAATTTTTAAGGATGCAAATAGAAGTGACATCACTTTTAAGGATGCAAATAGAAGTGACATCACTTTTAAGGATGCAAATAGAAGTGACATCATTTTTAAGCTGCAAATAGAAGTGACATAATTTTTAAGGATGCAAATAGAAGTGACATAATTTTTAAGGATGCAAATAGAAGTGACATAATTTTTAAGGATGCAAATAGAAGTGACAGCACTTTTAAGGATGCAAATAGAAGTGACATCACTTTTAAGGATGCAAATAGAAGTGACATCACTTTTAAGGATGCAAATAGAAGTGACATCACTTTTAAGGATGCAAACAGAAGTGACATCACTTTTAAGCTGCAAATAGAAGTGACATAATTTTTAAGGATGCAAATAGAAGTGACATCGCTTTTAAGGATGCAAATAGAAGTGACATCACTTTTAAGGATGCAAATAGAAGTGACATCATTTTTAAGCTGCAAATAGAAGTGACATAAATTTTAAGGATGCAAATAGAAGTGACATCGCTTTTAAGGATGCAAATAGAAGTGACATCACTTTTAAGGATGCAAATAGAAGTGACATCATTTTAAGGATACAAATAGAAGTGACATCATTTTTAAGGATGCAAATAGAAGTGACATCACTTTTAAGGATGCAAATAGAAGTGACATCACTTTTAAGGATGCAAATAGAAGTGACATCACTTTTAAGGATGCAAATAGAAGTGACATCACTTTTAAGGATGCAAATAGAAGTGACATCACTTTTAAGGATGCAAATAGAAGTGACATCACTTTTAAGGATGCAAACAGAAGTGACATCACTTTTAAGCTGCAAATAGAAGTGACATAATTTTTAAGGATGCAAATAGAAGTGACATCGCTTTTAAGGATGCAAATAGAAGTGACATCATTTTTAAGCTGCAAATAGAAGTGACATAATTTTTAAGGATGCAAATAGAAGTGACATAATTTTTAAGGATGCAAATAGAAGTGACATCATTTTTAAGGATGCAAATAGAAGTGACATCACTTTAAAAGGATGCAAATAGAAGTGACATAATTTTTAAGCTGCAAATAGAAGTGACATCACTTTTAAGGTTGCAAATAGAAGTGACATCATTTTTAAGCTGCAAATAGAAGTGACATCATTTTTAAGGATGCAAATAGAAGTGACATCACTTTAAAAGGATGCAAATAGAAGTGACATAATTTTTAAGCTGCAAATAGAAGTGACATAATTTTTAAGGATGCAAATAGAAGTGACATCATTTTAAGGATGCAAATAGAAGTGACATCACTTTTAAGGATGCAAATAGAAGTGACATCATTTTTAAGCTGCAAATAGAAGTGACATAATTTTTAAGGATGCAAATAGAAGTGACATCGCTTTTAAGGATGCAAATAGAAGTGACATCACTTTTAAGGATGCAAATAGAAGTGACATCATTTTTAAGCTGCAAATAGAAGTGACATAATTTTTAAGGATGCAAATAGAAGTGACATCGCTTTTAAGGATGCAAATAGAAGTGACATCACTTTTAAGCTGCAAATAGAAGTGACATAATTTTTAAGGATGCAAATAGAAGTGACATCACTTTAAGGATGCAAATAGAAGTGACATCACTTTTAAGGATGCAAATAGAAGTGACATCATTTTTAAGCTGCAAATAGAAGTGACATAATTTTTAAGGATGCAAATAGAAGTGACATCACTTTTAAGGATGCAAATAGAAGTGACATCACTTTTAAGGATGCAAATAGAAGTGACATCATTTTTAAGCTGCAAATAGAAGTGACATAATTTTTAAGGATGCAAATAGAAGTGACATCACTTTTAAGGATGCAAATAGAAGTGACATCACTTTTAAGGATGCAAATAGAAGTGACATCATTTTTAAGCTGCAAATAGAAGTGACATAATTTTTAAGGATGCAAATAGAAGTGACATAATTTTTAAGGATGCAAATAGAAGTGACATAATTTTTAAGGATGCAAATAGAAGTGACATCACTTTTAAGGATGCAAATAGAAGTGACATCACTTTTAAGGATGCAAATAGAAGTGACATCACTTTTAAGGATGCAAATAGAAGTGACATCACTTTTAAGCTGCAAATAGAAGTGACATAATTTTTAAGGATGCAAATAGAAGTGACATAATTTTTAAGGATGCAAATAGAAGTGACATAATTTTTAAGGATGCAAATAGAAGTGACATCACTTTTAAGGATGCAAATAGAAGTGACATCACTTTTAAGGATGCAAATAGAAGTGACATCACTTTTAAGGATGCAAACAGAAGTGACATCACTTTTAAGCTGCAAATAGAAGTGACATAATTTTTAAGGATGCAAATAGAAGTGACATCGCTTTTAAGGATGCAAATAGAAGTGACATCACTTTTAAGGATGCAAATAGAAGTGACATCATTTTTAAGCTGCAAATAGAAGTGACATAATTTTTAAGGATGCAAATAGAAGTGACATCGCTTTTAAGGATGCAAATAGAAGTGACATCACTTTTAAGGATGCAAATAGAAGTGACATCATTTTTAAGCTGCAAATAGAAGTGACATAATTTTTAAGGATGCAAATAGAAGTGACATCGCTTTTAAGGATGCAAACAGAAGTGACATCACTTTTAAGCTGCAAATAGAAGTGACATAATTTTTAAGGATGCAAATAGAAGTGACATCACTTTTAAGGATGCAAATAGAAGTGACATCACTTTTAAGGATGCAAATAGAAGTGACATCACTTTTAAGGATGCAAATAGAAGTGACATCACTTTTAAGGATGCAAATAGAAGTGACATCGCTTTTAAGGATGCAAATAGAAGTGACATCACTTTTAAGGATGCAAATAGAAGTGACATCATTTTTAAGCTGCAAATAGAAGTGACATAATTTTTAAGGATGCAAATAGAAGTGACATCATTTTTAAGGATGCAAATAGAAGTGACATCATTTTTAAGGATGCAAATAGAAGTGACATAATTTTTAAGGATGCAAATAGAAGTGACATAATTTTTAAGGATGCAAATAGAAGTGACATCGCTTTTAAGGATGCAAATAGAAGTGACATCACTTTTAAGGATGCAAATAGAAGTGACATCATTTTTAAGCTGCAAATAGAAGTGACATAATTTTTAAGGATGCAAATAGAAGTGACATCATTTTTAAGGATGCAAATAGAAGTGACATCATTTTTAAGGATGCAAATAGAAGTGACATAATTTTTAAGGATGCAAATAGAAGTGACATAATTTTTAAGGATGCAAATAGAAGTGACATCACTTTTAAGGTTGCAAATAGAAGTGACATCATTTTTAAGCTGCAAATAGAAGTGACATCATTTTTAAGGATGCAAATAGAAGTGACATCACTTTAAAAGGATGCAAATAGAAGTGACATCATTTTTAAGCTGCAAATAGAAGTGACATAATTTTTAAGGATGCAAATAGAAGTGACATCGCTTTTAAGGATGCAAATAGAAGTGACATCGCTTTTAAGGATGCAAATAGAAGTGACATCACTTTTAAGGATGCAAATAGAAGTGACATAACTTTTAAGGATGCAAATAGAAGTGACATCATTTTTAAGCTGCAAATAGAAGTGACATAATTTTTAAGGATGCAAATAGAAGTGACATAATTTTTAAGGATGCAAATAGAAGTGACATCACTTTTAAGGATACAAATAGAAGTCACATCATTTTTAAGGATGCAAATAGAAGTGACATCACTTTTAAGGATGCAAATAGAAGTGACATCACTTTTAAGGATGCAAATAGAAGTGATATCACTTTTAAGGATGCAAATAGAAGTGACATCACTTTTAAGGATACAAATAGAAGTGACATCATTTTAAGGATGCAAATAGAAGTGACATCACTTTTAAGGATACAAATAGAAGTGACATCATTTTAAGGATGCAAATAGAAGTGACATCACTTTTAAGGATGCAAATAAAAGTGACATCACTTTTAAGGATACAAATAGAAGTGATATCACTTTTAAGGATGCAAATAGAAGTGACATCACTTTTAAGGATGGAAATAGAAGTGACATCATTTTAAGGATGCAAATAGAAGTGACATCACTTTTAAGGATGCAAATAGA
Source organism: Danionella dracula (assembly GCA_900490495.1). NCBI lineage: Eukaryota > Metazoa > Chordata > Actinopteri > Cypriniformes > Danionidae > Danionella > Danionella dracula. Next base: position 26,993 of record UELW01000571.1, read on the forward strand.
AGTGACATCACTTTTAAGGATACAAATAGAAGTGATATCACTTTTAAGGATGCAAATAGAAGTGAAATCACTTTTAAGGATGCAAATAGAAGTGACATCACTTTTAAGGATACAAATAGAAGTGACATCATTTTAAGGATGCAAATAGAAGTGACATCACTTTTAAGGATGCAAATAGAAGTGACATCACTTTTAAGGATGCAAATAGAAGTGACATCATTTTAAGGATGCAAATAGAAGTGACATCACTTTTAAGGATGCAAATAGAAGTGACATCACTTCTAAGGATACAAATAGAAGTGACATCACTTTTAAGGATACAAATAGAAGTGATATCACTTTTAAGGATGCAAATAGAAGTGACATCACTTTTAAGGATGGAAATAGAAGTGACATCACTTTTAAGGATACAAATAGAAGTGATATCACTTTTAAGGATGCAAATAGAAGTGACATCATTTTAAGGATGCAAATAGAAGTGACATCACTTTTAAGGATGCAAATAGAAGTGGCATCACTTTTAAGGATGCAAATAGAAGTGACATCATTTTAAGGATGCAAATAGAAGTGACATCACTTTTAAGGATGCAAATAGAAGTGACATCACTTCTAAGGATACAAATAGAAGTGACATCACTTTTAAGGATACAAATAGAAGTGACATCATTTTAAGGATGCAAATAGAAGTGACATCACTTTTAAGGATGCAAATAGAAGTGACATCACTTTTAAGGATACAAATAGAAGTGATATCACTTTTAAGGATGCAAATAGAAGTGACATCACTTTTAAGGATGGAAATAGAAGTGACATCACTTTTAAGGATACAAATAGAAGTGATATCACTTTTAAGGATGCAAATAGAAGTGACATCATTTTAAGGATGCAAATAGAAGTGACATCACTTTTAAGGATGCAAATAGAAGTGACATCACTTTTAAGGATGCAAATAGAAGTGACATCATTTTAAGGATGCAAATAGAAGTGACATCATTTTAAGGATGCAAATAGAAGTGACATCACTTTTAAGGATACAAATAGAAGTGACATCACTTTTAAGGATGCAAATAGAAGTGACATCACTTTTAAGGATACAAATAGAAGTGATATCACTTTTAAGGATACAAATAGAAGTGATATCACTTTTAAGGATGCAAATAGAAGTGACATCATTTTAAGGATGCAAATAGAAGTGACATCACTTTTAAGGATGCAAATAGAAGTGACATCACTTTTAAGGATGCAAATAGAAGTGACATCACTTTTAAGGATACAAATAGAAGTGATATCACTTTTAAGGATGCAAATAGAAGTGACATCACTTTTAAGGATGCAAATAGAAGTGACATCACTTTTAAGGATACAAATAGAAGTGACATCACTTTTAAGGATGCAAATAGAAGTGATATCACTTTTAAGGATGCAAATAGAAGTGACATCACTTTTAAGGATGCAAATAGAAGTGACATCACTTTTAAGGATACAAATAGAAGTGACATCACTTTTAAGGATGCAAATAGAAGTGATATCACTTTTAAGGATACAAATAGATGTGATATCACTTTTAAGGATGCAAATAGAAGTGACGTAATTTTTAAGGATGCAAATAGAAGTGACATCATTTTTAAGGATGCAAATAAACTAATCACCGAACAAGGAACTGTCCGCCAATCAAGTGCTTTGGATGCTGTGATTTCGGACATCAGATCAGGGACTGTACGAATCCGGAGCCGTTTGGGGGTCCCCGGGAGCATGGTGGATTGTGAGAGCAGGAGGAGAATGATCTATTTCTGTACTAAAACACCAACAAGTGACAAAGGAATTTTTGAGTTGAACAAAATGATTGAATTTGTTGACAGAAAAGTAAACTGCGAAAAAAGTAAATTGATTGATTGACCTTTTATTTGTCACTACACTGTTACATGCAGCGAAATTGGACCCCTCCGCTTAAGATGTAGACAACACATCACAAGGGGGAAGACAGGTCGGTGAGGTAGCAAAAAGAAATAAGAAATATACAACAGGATATGTGGCTAAAAAAACATGCCCCTCCCGCACTGTTCTTTAGTCAGAGCAGTGTGAGATTAGGGGAGAAAAAAGCCATAGCAACAAGCACATACAACACATTTCACGAAGACAAAACATTGCAATGTTGGGAGATAGATACAGTCACAGCAGGCATAGACCGGAACGTAAGCAGCCATCAACGGCGCTGTTCAACGACCACCCCCCCTAAGACTGGGGAGGAAAGCACAGAAGGCAGTAATGTCCTTGTTGAGTTCAGAGCTTCTCGTTATCTTATTCCTGGGAGAAATTGTTTTGACTCCAGCAACAGCCTGCCAAGGCTGTCCTGAAGGAACGGGGAGCCGAAAGAAAATTGAATTTGAATTTGGGTCGAGATCTATCAATTTCACAGACCTCTAATGTACAGAATGTCCATCACTGGCCTCCATTTTGATAAGAATCTGATGCACGGCCGCCAGCGTCTTCCGGTTCTCGTCCACTTTGAGGTATATACCCATTGTCTGATTGCTGACGGCTCTGCCAACCGGCGTTTCAAGTCAGCCGGTCAGCTTGGGGGGGTTTTGAGCTTCACTGACCACTTTTAACAATCGCTGATAGCCCAGAGCTCCACATGATCCCATCAGCAGAAACCCTGTGTTCAGAGCTCCAAATAAGTAGAGATCCTCAATGTCCTCCAGGGAGAGAGCGTCACTTCTCCCATCCGTCCATCGTGTAGCCAGCTGCAAACGTTCCCTCAGGGCAGGTGAGTTCCCCCGAACCCGAGCTTCTCGTCGAGAAGATGATGCCAATTGCATTCAGAGACCAGCTGATCAGATCCATGGTTACTTGTTAGAGTTTAGGAAGCAGGACGAGGAGAGTCTCAGATTCTAGACACTAGACAGAGAGCCAGCAGGAGAGATATGGGGAAGGAGAGGAGGTAGATGCGACCGCCTTCGTCAAGAGCAGAAGAATGAAACTTATGCTAAATATTCTGTGAGCCATAAACACGGTTGCCTACCCTAACTCTTACGGTTAATAATGAGCACATTGAATTTTTGATTGATTCTGGTGCATCTAGATCAGTGATTACGGCTTCTGTAATGCTACCGTTGCCAAAATTGAGTGGAAGGTTTCTGATATCCATAGGGGCAGCAGGAGTCAAAATAAGGGCGCATTTTTAGAGTCCATTGAAATGTGAAATGTCAAACCATTCAAATTTTCATTTCTGATTTCGAATTTTTGTGCTCTAAATTTAATGGGAAGAGATTTGATGTGCCATCTTGGAATAATTGTGATGAGTTCTCCTTGTGGCTTTTTTGTGCAATTGCCTGAGATAGAGACTGAAGCACTCTGACTCATTACAATTAGGTTATGGATGGGGATTTGATCATTCAGATGGATTGGCAGTGAGCCGAACACTTATGAGAAAGGGAACGGAGTTGACTAATCAAACTGACATGACTTATGTGAAGTGATATGATGTAAATTCTGAGACTGAGTGAATGAGAGGTTTTGTGTAACAATGAGAACAATTAGTTTTCAAATTAATGTTTCGGGATAAAAGTAGATGTTGTGTGGAAGTTGTTGGACTTTAGAGGCGTCCAATGCATGTTCAAAATGACCAAGAGACAGATTGCCAACTGATCGAGTTTTAACGAAGACTTCAGCAGAGAAAAATCAACAGCAGTTACAGCGCGCTGGAGAAGGTCTAACATCTTATTCTGAAGTTACATTCAAAGTTCCTCTCCTTTTCTACCCAAATAGTTTAATTTTTCATGCGTCAGCCAGGAGCTAGTTTCTGTGGAAACCAGACCAGATGTCCCTTTCCCAAGGTGAGACGGTCTGCTTCCGATAGGGTTTGTTTTTTGTTGCTGGAACAGCTCGTCTCTCCCTTCAGCCAGACACACAGACTCTTATAAATCCCCTCTTATTCAACTCATCAGTTTTTAGCAGTTTTATCTTAAAGAATAAGAAAGTTAATTAATAAAATAAGTACTTAATAATATAAAAAAATAAAATAAACTATAAATCCCACAAAGTTAAACCTTCAAACACAGAGGTTTTGGAAAACCCACCCGCATTCTTTCATGTTAGAGGAATCTATTTCATAAGTTTCATTGACTAAACATTAAAACATTCATGGTGTTTACTGGTATTTCTGTTTAGTCAGAGTGTTAACGCTAACGAAGGAGCACGTAGTATGCCATTGGATGTGAATGTTTATTTATTAGGAGATCTTGGATGGATACCTGATTTAACGCTGAATAATAAGCAATGAAGAACACTGGTATTGGACCTCCAGGTCTTCCGAGACAGTTGACGAGTGAATGTGATGATATGCTGGCTTACTGCTCAAATCTTTCTTCTGCTCTGTGTGATCTTCGCAGGCGAGGAAAGAAGCGTTACCGGAACCGACCCAGGTGTACCTTCATGATCTGAAACCGGGAGACTGGGTGGTGGTGAAGGATATGCAGAGGAGGAAGGGGCTGACCAAACGCTGGCAGGGTCCATTACAAGTTCTTCTCACTATACAGACGTCGCTTAAAGTAGCAGAGAGAGGCACTTGGATCCACGCAAGCCACTGTGAAAGAGTTCCACAGCCTGTTGAAGAGGGACCAGGAAGTGGACAGCAGGCACGATTATCAGCAGAGGAGATGGAATACATCTGCCGGAGCTTTTTTTGTCCTGTGGTTCGTAGCGGGGGTGTTCCTACTTGGTCATCACCTTCAGGAGGGTTCTGAAGGAAAAGTAGATGTGTTACCAGGTATGGTAACAAAGGAAATGTGCGGTCCAAATACCCATGAGCTCTGCTTGCTGCAGCACATCTTCCTCGCTGCCTGGCCATAGGCGAGGGGGGTGTTTTTGGAGCAAAAATGGCAGCTCTGTCACGTTCTTTCTAGCACGGATAACCAGAGAAGATGCAGGGAAGTTCTGGTGTGCGATGGAGCAGATCACCTCAGATTCATACGAGATGATGGTAAACATCTTGGTGAAGCCAGCCCCTCCCCCAGTGTCCTAGGAATTAATAGATCTAGTGCCGAACCTCGACCTAATCATTAGTGACACTGATATATTGGATAAAGTGGCTACAAATTTACCAGAGGAAGTTAAACAAGTTAAAATTGCAAAAATTAAGTGTGAGGGCAATCATGCATGTGCCTTAGCATTAATACAACATTAAAGTTTGAAAATTAAACAGAGTTGTTGGATTTGTTTACAAATGAATCAGGAATGGCACACTGAACAAATTACTGTTGATCTTGTTTCCCAAACTCAATGTAAAATTCCTAAAGCTATGGCTATCATTACTTTGATGGCTGATGTAATGAAAAATTATCTAATACCAGACAGAGTTCAAACAAATTGTTCTACTGATAAACCCATGTATTTGAACCTATGTTTTGAGGTAAAGACAACAAAAGCCGAATTTTGTATATGTTCAGAGGAAGGTAATTATGATGTGGGATTTTCACAATGCGGCACTAAAATAACTGTGAGGAACAATACGAAAAAATGAGCAATTCTGAGGAAGAATGGAGTAATTATTAACTTTTATTATCCATTCTCATCATTAGAGACGGCTCCGGCCGTGTGGGTGTGTGGCACGCGAGCGTATCATCAGCTTCTCCAAAAACGGCGTGGATATTGTTATGCTGCTTTATTATCTACAGGGACATCGGTGTTATTACAGGAGAGTCCGACCAGTAGAGCGTGGGTTAAGCGAGCTGTAAATGGAGTGGGAGAGTACAATGGGTATGTTTTGTCAGATTCGTGAACGATTCGTGGTCCTTGTTTTTGGGAGGAGGCACAACTACAGCATTGACTAAAATAAATGGGTTGGCGTATAGCATGTTATCATTAGCTAACGACACTGAAGTAGCGTTGAGGTTAATTAATTCTGAGATGCAAAACATTCGAGATGCAGTTATTCAAATTAGATTAGCATTGGATATTTTAACAGCTGAAAAGGGGAGTATGTAAGTTATTAGGTACTTCTTGCTGTTTTAATATCCCAGATGAATCAAAGAATATATCAAATGTAATACAACATATGAAAAATTCTTTAGTCGTACCATCGGAAGTAAAACAACTCGCGGTTCTTCTGGATTGCAAACCTGTGGGGAGGATGGGGATACTGGCTTCTACACACCATGATTCCAGATTTGATCATAATCTTGCTGATCGTCATCTGCCTGCCTTGTTTCCTGCTATGCATCTCATTGTTTCTTTCATTACGATGGAAGGATACAAGATGGTGAAAACATCGGATGAGGAATGGAATTCACCATTTCTTGATGTTGAGGAAATGGCCATCGATGTCTAAAAGGTTGATGTGGTAGTAACCTCTCCCCTTAAAGTCACTCGGGGGGGGTGGAAAGGGTTCCAAGAATCAACGTCTGAGGATTACGCGGAATAAAATAAAGACTGATTTTTGCATGCTACTGTTTATATGTTCTGAGATTGTGACATCAAAACACAGCAAACAGAGTAGGGAAAGTTAGTGGATATGAACTGGTCTTTTACTTTCTGCAAAACATGAAAACATAGCAGGAAGATGTTTGGCCTAAATATTAACCCGGAAGGATGGAATTCTAACCGTATTTGAGCTATTGTCTCAGCTAGAGTAAACTGGTTAAGAGAATGTTTTTCTAAGATGGTTGAAAGGATGTTCTTCTGGTGCTGATCTGGGAAAGAGAGGGTTTCCTTTATTTTACGGATAGGAATGTTTAGTATTTTAGCCTTGTAGAAATGTTTAGTTATTATAACCTTCATAGAACTGTTTAGTTTTTTTAGTTTATAGTATGGGTGTCCATAGATGTGTTTAGGTTGTAATTTTACTTAGACGTGTTTAGTGAATAATCCTTCAGTAATAGAGGTGGCGTGTTTTGACTGTGCCTTATTCATATTATGATGGGGTTTATATTGTATAGAAGAAAAGCTTAAGTAAGGTAATTAATGACAATATTGTTAAAAACATATGAGTGACAATGTTGGATTAACAGATACATTACTTATAATATTTCCCTTACAATGTAACTTTATCGTATATCTACCTCTTATTTACCTGTTTTTATAATCTACATTTTTTTCCCTAACTCAAGTTACTTATTCTTATAACGATTCAAATTCTTTAAAAGTAATTATCATGTGACAAACAGGAGGAAATTGTAATAGAAAGTTTAAATCATTATAATGGGTAGTAGTGATTATGAGTAGTAAATATCTATTTTGGCATTTCAGTATGATATTAAATGTGAGTTAACGGTTTTGTCAGCCTGAGAGGGAGGGGACTGGTGGAGTAGGCGGAGTCTCCGGGCAGCGATGGGCCTGTACTTTGGGAGCACATAAACTCCGGTGCACGGAGACTTTCTTCCTCTTTCCGGCTTTCCTTACTTCTCTACTTCCACTAGTTACTAAAGTTGCCTTTGTGCTGCTGTTCTGTATCCTGCCTTCGTAGGGATTTCTACGAGAGAGAGTTTAATATTTCCATAACAATGAAAAGAGAAGTGACATCACTTTTAAGATTACAGAGAGAAGTGACATCACTTTTAAGATTACAAAGAGAAGTGACATCACTTTTTCACTTTTAAGGATGGTATAGAACAGTGTTTTATTTCTGCTCCAAGATTTTAATTTTTGGCTTTACGTTCTACATTATCGGTTTTTATCTGTGCAATTTTCATTATATATTATTTCTAACAATATTATAATAGACTTCTCCAAGCTTTGAATTCCATCAGTCTGAGTCAACCCTTGAGTCACATTATTTTACAGAGAATGCAGATCAATGAAACACCTGATAAACACCTTTCTTCCCAGCTTCCCTCCCACCCCATCCTTAATTTCACACCCCCACAAAGATGGCGAGGGCACAAAAACCATGTCTGCAACTGAACAGGCGTAAAACCAACAACCCATACAAGCGACATTACACACTTTTCTCACAAGCACTTATTTAACGTTCGTACACTAACTCTGCAAAGCTACCTCGACCGCGTATGCAGATTACAACGATGACGTGGCAACACTCTCCACCAATAAGAGGTTACAACATTGAGACGGGTTGATACCACCTTTTATATTGTCTTTCTAAATATGTGTGATACTGTAAGCTGACCGAAAATAACACATGCGTTTCGGTCACTTACTTAACTTTAACTTGAGAGTCCGTGGAATTCCCTCAAATCAACATCAGAGCTCCCATGTGTGGTTTACATCTAGCTTTTGTTTAAAATTGTGTTGTGGGAGCTGCTCTTCTGATACGACCGTGTTCAACGAATTGTTTCAGCTCGCATTTAGCACGTTTGTCAAAGTTAAGAATCTATTTTCATTCACGGAAGAGATTGTCTGCCGATCGCCCCCCGTTTTTCCGAATCTACACGTCAGCCTGACTAACCAATAAGATCGCTGGTTAGACGTGATGCATTGTGGGGATATACGGCCTTTTAGTTATTACACTTATTTCTCAGTTTAAGGGGTTATGTTTGTGTTGTTAAGCGTTGTTTAGTGTTATAACTTTGTTCCAGAGCAAGAAAGCGTGTTCTTTTGTGAATTCTATTTTTATAATTCTGGGGAGGTTATCATTCGTGCTCATACTTTACGAAAAGCCTTTCAAAGTGGAAGAGAGCAAACAGTGTGCACATAGCGTTGCGATATGTTGCAAAATTGTTAAGCTAGTCCGAATAAGACGTGAAAGATAAGAGGTGATTTTCCGTACGGTTAAAATTCCATTCCGCAACTACTTTCTTGATTCAAATCACTTTGTAAAACATTTCAAACACTGAAATGTTAGCAAAATGATACATTGAATTCTGTTCAGATGTCTGACCAACAACATTATTACCAAACAACAATAAAATTGTTATGTAAAATTCGGATTTGTACATTTCTTTATGTTAAAATATAATTTTTACATAAGATTTTACCATATCATAAAACACGAGCAAGCGTTTTAGAAAAGTTAGCAGAAAATTAGTTTTAATATCAAACGATCTTTACAAGAGTGAAAAGATAAACGTTTACCTACGAAAATATTTACATGCGCTCAACTTTATACCTCGATAACAAGTTTTTACATTTTTAGTGTAACATGGAGAGGTAAGAGATTTTGACATAAACACTGACATAGTCTCTCTTTTTAAGGTTGATTTGTATCTCGCCTTGGATATTAACTCAGTGATTTATCCTGGTTTTAATTCTTCTCCGTCTTACTGGCAGTTCTCCGGTCTCAACTTGAGCCGCTGCTGGTGGAGATGACGTTGCAGTTCCACACGCTAATCTGAGGCCTTTCTTTTGTTCTGTTTCAAGTTTCTTTAAATAAATGTGATTCTGCTGCTGACACAAAAGACAAAATTCCATAATCTGATTGAGGTCTCGTTATGCTTCTATATATTTTAATAATTGCATTTTTGCTTCCTCGCCAATCTTTTCCATTGTTTATCTGTTTACATTTGTTTTTAACATACTCTATATATTTTTGCCATGTTAGTTTTTCATCAAATATTACTCCTAGGAATTTGAATTCTTTTACCTGTTTCAGCGTTTCGCCATATAATTGTAAATTGATTACTTTATGTTTCTTTGCAAAACAGATGATTTGTGTTTTATTTATTGATAGTTCATATTCCCATTTTTTGACAATTTATCTTTTGTATTTATTGCTTGCTGCATTTTCTGTTCTACATATTTCATGTTTCTTTTCAATATTTCATTTATCATAATAAATACTGTTCCGTTCTCAACAGTATTGTTCTGATTTTTAGAAAACTCTTTTCCTCTAAGTCCCATTTTTAAAAAATTGCTTTATTAATCCTTGTTTCCACAAGAAGTCGTGTGCTTCTTCTACATCAGAACCTTGTTCGTTTGAGCTTTTCTGATTTCTGTGTCTCGTACTTTTTCCTTCTCTGAAACCATTTTGATTTGGTTTTATTATCTTGTTTGTTTCTACATAATACTCTATTCTATTTGTGACCATTTTACCTAGTTGAGAAGTTAATGCAATTGGTCTGTAGTTGTTTGAGTCTGCTTCATCTTTTCTTGTTTTTTTTTATTGGTTTAATGATTGCATGTTGCCATTCCTTTGTCATAATTCCTGTGTCCCAAATTTAGTTGTATAATTTTAATTGCGTCGCGAAAGCAATTTCTGCTTAATTTTTTTTTATCATAGATTTGTGTATTCCATCATTCCCTGTCGTTATGTTTTTATTAGATTGTAGTGCTATATCTAATCCTTGTCTTGTAAGTGTTAGATGAATGTCATTTATATTTTTATTTACCGTTTTATCTTTCTTTCTTCTTCTGTTAAATTTGTTGCGCTATGCACTTCCTTATAGATTTCTACAAATACTTCTGCTTTTTCTAGGTCGTCTTTTAGTATTTTATCATTCCACTTTAGAGTTGCCATTTTATTACTTTTATCTATTCTTTTCATTTTTATTTTTTCTCCACATTTGATCTAAATTAGTTTGAGTTTTTGTTTGATCTCATAAACTTTAAAATAACACAATCTTGTTTGTTTTATAACTCTTATTATTCAAACAATGTTAGTATTTATTACCTGCTTACATTAAATAAATTGATTGCATTATTTAGAATATATGACTTTTTAAATAAAATGAAATAGATGTTAATCTATTAAAAACTAACTCTGGCATGAATCATTTCGGTGAGTGATGCGGTGAAAAAAACCTTGGACGTTATCATGAAAAGAATAACAATTAAAAGGGCAATAAAAGGACACAAAAGGAGAATAAACTTAAATCTTTTCTCTCATCAGCTGCAAGAGCCTTTGACGACATCAGTGTATTCCTCCAGATCATCGTTGGCTCTTATTTCTAGTTTGAGCATTTAATCGTTTAATTACATGTCATAAGTCTACAATGTGCAGAATAACTCTAAAACATTTGGTTAAAATGACAGTTCCCTTAAGCTACAGAAAAAAATGATTGTAAGAAGAGTCTGTTAGCAGGTTACGTCATTGACTGACAATGTGTTGATCTTATAGGTAATCACATGATTTCCTCGTGGTCCAATAGAGCTAGTCATGGTGACCAAAAGCAGGAAGAGCGTCGTGTAAACCTCAATTGTGCTTTCATAGAGCGAAAGATCTATTCATAATTGCTCTTATAAACATCGAGAAAAGCTTTGTGTATATTATGTAAAATAACTGGTGGGGCAGGTTGTGAGAAAGTAAAAGTTGCGCTATTTAGAGGAACAAGGTATGTTTGACGTTACATTTTCAAGTCTACACGATATTCTGCCATTTTTAAGTAACAGTAAGCTTCCGTCCATCACAGCAAGATCCCAGACGTTCCAGAAGAACTCTGTGTTTCTGTGAGCTTCGAGAAGGATTTGAAGAACAACAAACATCAGGTGAGAATAGTTTGGTGTTGAGAAAAAGAAACATGTGTTTTATCTTCTCCCAGAAAAAGCATTTAAACGCAACAGTTTGCTAGCTTTTGTTTGGGAAAACTAAATGTTACATTGAATAAAACTGCAATTATGATTATGAAATACATCAATATTGATGTGAACATTACAATTCTAGTAACTACGCGCCACTAATCATTTATTATTTTCTATAATAATACACATTTGTAAGAAGTGTATAAATATAACTTTAAATGATTTACTCTTAGTTTATAAGCATCTATATAATGTGATTAATACCATTAAATCTATGCTTTATTGAGGATTAGTCATTTATACATTCAGCTTTTCGCTATTTAAAAAATAAACAGTCAGATACTAGATGTAAGAAATTCTTGAGGACGTTTACAACATGTTAATAAATGATTATTAAACTATTTAAAAGCACATTCATACATTTTCTTAATCAGAGATTTAATAACCAGTACGCACACACACACACACACGCAAATTCATTCTTGTATATTACATTGATCACTTCAAAGCATCAAAATTCAACATTATTTTTTCAAGGGACTTCTGGGTACCGGTTTTTAACATCTAGAACTTGTGAGGCCCACCTAAAATATAACACACCAAATTCATGTTTCGGTGAATTTGCGAGGTTCCCAGAAAAATTATCGTTTTTTTTTCTCTTGGCAAGCAGCAAACAATGACATGTATATATATATATATATATATATATATATATATATATATATATATATATATATATATATATATATATATATATATATATATATATATATGTAAGTAAGTCATAGAAACGTACATCACTTAAGGAACTTATCGGTCTGAGAAATACCATGCTGAGCAAGGTGAAAAAAGTTTTTGACCCCTAGGCTCTAGGAGGGGTTAAAGGTCACAAGAAAGATTTGGAAATGGTCCTAAACTATCCTAAACACTAAACAAGCTGAGAAACAGGGGTTGGGTTATGTTGCTGAGATACAGTGATGAGGAAACATTGAGGAGAACCCAGCTGCTGGGCTTACTCTTTATTTCAATGTCCAAAAAATGTAACACAGATAACCGAGAAGGCCCCCAAGGGGAAACAAAGGGCCAAGGAGTCCCCGGCGAAACGAGCAGCAACGGAAAAAGACTCCGAGGAGCAGTGTCCAAAAGCGGAGAGAGAGAGCGCCGGCGGGCAGGACCTCACGTCTCCGGGAGGAAGCAGTCGTCTGCAGGACGAGAGCAGAGGTGCAGGTAAGGCTGGCTTCCTTCGGGGTTCAAGCAGGCGGGGGCACAGACGGGACTTCACACACTGAGGGACGCGCACAGGTTAGAGTCCGCATAGACAAGTAACCCACCCACACCCAGACTGCGCCGACGCTGAGCTTAAAGAGGAAGCGATCGATGTCGTGACCGCAACAGAGACGAGCAGAACAGGAGACTCAAGGAAAAGAATTAGTGAGCGCAGGACAGGGGAAACACAATATCGCCGTAGAACAGGGGATCACAACTTCAAAAGAGAATCGAAACCCCACTATTTAAGCAAGGTTCATCTCAACACCTCACAGATACCAAAAATGTGCATAAACGAATTAGGCCACATCCACTTTTCACTAAAACTTCAAAAATCTCTAAAGCGAAGCGACATACAGGTGCAGCGGTTCTTTTGTCTTTTACCTCAAGTGGAGAGTAGAATTTCACATACTAAATTAGCAAACATTATTTAAGCCTCACAGATAACCGAGGGCAAGAGGCAACCATGCAAGAGGAAGGCCAAAGACGAGTTATATGGGTGTGCTGAAGGAGGACATGAAGGTAATTGGTGCAAGAGTAGAGGATACTGAGGCCAGAGTTAGGTGGAAACAGATGATTTGCTGTGGCCACCCCTAAACTGGGAACAGCCGAAAGAAGAAGAAGAAGATTTAAGCCTCACCCGCTAGACCACCGTTCCGACTCGGATCCTCCCACAGATTCAAACTATAAACATTAAACAAAAGATACCTTCAGACTTAAAACAATCTGTATCAAAAGCGTCCAACTGTTTAATATTTGAAATGTTTTTACACTGATTAACACTTTAAACAGCTTTAAGATTTGAACTTTTCGCACTTTTGTAAAGCTTTATCAAACTTTAAAATCAACAAAACCAGTCACCGTGAAGCGCTTACTTTCGAACAGCTTGGCGCGGGTGTTACTTCAGTTACATTTGCTTTTATTATTACTACTATTATTAATATTATTATTCTTAAAAGAATATGATTTTTACATCAAAGTACAACTACACAAATGTATTTCACTGTTTATTTAGTTTAAAGATATGGTCTTATTTTTACATCTCTTTGATTTTTGGTTGAGTTTCTCCATGATTTATTGCAGAAAGCTCTCATTCACGCGTCTCTCTTCAGGTGGAGGAGCGGAGCGCTCTGAAGGTTCCTCCAGAAGAGACTGAATTCAGACATCACCAGAGACTCCTCCATCCATCACTCCGAGAACTCGTCTGAGAGCTCACCTCAGCAGCAAAAGCATGCCACCAACAACAAATGAGGACTTCCACAAGAGACATGTTCTTGATTACATACCTGAAAATTATAGTATAGATTTTTTCAATAATGTTTTTAAGCAGAGGTCGCGTGAAAGAAATTATTTTGTACCAACACAAAGCTTCATGTCCAAGAGCGAGTATAACAAACTCTCATTTAATCAAGGTTACATAGTTATTATCAATGACAAAAATGGAAGACATGAATTTTTTAGAAGCGACCAAAAAATTACATTTTTTGACGTCACCAAATGTAGCGAAGTACATAAAAGATTTGATTACATTGTGTCTCCACTTGACAAAAATAAAAAGCCTACTCACTTTGAAAACATTATAATTATCTCTGAAGAATTGGATAAAATGAAGCCAGGAGATACTCTTGAGTATTAATTTCTTAATTGCATTTTAACTGAAAGTGGATTTGTTCATGATTTACTTAATTCATAAATTAACAATAATTTGTTTTTAAAATAATTTTGTCCTGAAATCATTAATTATTATAACTTTGGATTCATCGACTTATACCTGGAGAGTATCGGGCAGAGTTTGCACTTAAGTAAAGTAAGACCGCCGCAGCAACAGCTGGCGCTCTCTCGCCCGTGTGTTACTGTCCGCTTGAGATGTTCTACTCTTGCTAACTTGGTTTTCGATCTGCTGCCTGCTTTGACATCGAGTTCTGGATTGCCCTGGTCTGTTGTGAAGTTGTTTGTAAATAGCGAGCTGGTTGGAGGTTCTATTTTGGCTATTGTATACGTTTTGTTAAGGAGATAGCATTAGGAATGATCCAATTTGCTTTGGGAAGTAGGTTTATTTAGAGGTGTTTAAAAAAAAAAGGACTTGTATTTTTCTTTGTAGGTTCCCCTCAGTCTCCTGAGGTATTTGTTGACTCTTTCACTCAACCAAACCCTTATTGTTTTATTTAATCACTTAATATATCTCAATATTTGAAGTATTAGCTTTTGTCCTCTTTCTCAAGTCCTTTAAAAGTAATCTTTAACTTTTATTGTTGCGTCTGACCTAGACCGGGCCTAACATTTGTCCATTCAACCGTTTTCTTTCTTTCCCTCGATCCTGCTCCTTTTCCTCTCAAGAGCAGCTCAGAGATCCTCTTTAGATCCTCTGATCCTGGGACTGGAGAAATATCAACTCGTAGAGTGCTTCTAGATGGAATCGCACGTGATAGAAATGTAATAAGCTATATCTCATTCTCCTCCTGAATAAGTTCTGTTTGGATCATGATGTTCTCTGTTCATACAGTGTGAAAACATTTGTACATTTGGCTTAAAATCACATAGTTTTTGTGTTGGTGGAGCTCGTGTGTAAAAGAAGCTCAAGCATTTAAAATTTGGGATAACTAAATGCATTTTGTATCAAAGTCACAAAAAATGTGTTAATTGTATTGTTTACTTGGACGGATGTTGTGCTAATTGTGTTAAGAGTTTAGGAAACTTATTAAAAGGTATTGAACTAACGAAGTGGTCTTTTGGTCGCTAATACTAATTCCATTAATCATAACATCAGACATTAACCTCAAATGCTTGTTATAATTTCTTTTTAAAAGACATATTAATCCTGACATAGCGTTAAACACATTGCAGTATTTTTTTAGGTGTAATCTCAAATAAAATGCATTATTATTATTATCATTATTTATAAAAGCTTTGAAAATAAACTCTATTGGTAAATTCATTTTCGAACAGCTCAAACATGACAGTTTGCTCACAAGGGTCTTTGAGATAATGACACACAGCGCCACCTTGTGATCAAAAGACAGAACAAAACAATTGCTAACTGACAAAAACATTAGTTTTTTTAAAGGATCCATGAAAAACATTCCTAAACACATGAGCTCCTCAGTACAGCAGTGAAGGTTCTGGATTCGAAGCCAGACGGGACCAAGAAGCACATGAACACCACGCACTGAGTGTCCCAGAGCACTCAACATATAGGGAGCAATCAGAGCGGTGGTAACGAGCAGCAACTGACATCAATGATAGGACACAGACTTAGAGGGAAGAGAAAGACATTTATCCAAAAAAGTTAACAAAATAACACAAAACAATAAATAACCTCATAAAAGAATGCACAGCATGACAGATTTAAAGGGCTCGAGCCATGGTGAGCCTTTTTGTGGCTTTTACAGTGATTCATAAGAGTAGATTGAATCAAAACTCAAGCTTTTAAAAACAGGTCTTTATTCACGCGAGTCTCGTTGTGACGTCACAGACGGACATCAAAGGACTGATGCCCCTCCCCCGGAAGTGATGCTCTCCACAAAGCCACGCCTTCTCTCGTGATGTCAGGAAACAAACGCGCGAGTCGAACAGAGCGAAAGACGGAGAGAGCAGCACACAACTTGGACTCGTGTTATTTAAGGATTAAAAGAGCATGATCACATACACATCCATATGGTCTACTTCTATACCACGATGAAAAGAGCTCCATCAAGGATCGGCTTTGAGTCCCTTCTTGTTTGCTATGGTGATGGACAGATTGACAGATGAGGTCAGACAGGAATCTCCATGGACAATCATGTTTGCAGATGACATTGTAATCTGTAGTGAGAGTAGAGAGCAGGTGGAGGGACAGCTGGAAAGTTGAAGGTCTGCTCTAGAAAGAAGAGGCTGAGATCAAGAAGGTGGAGGAGTTTAGGTATTTGGGGTCAACAGTCCAGTGCGACGGGGAGTGTGGAAAAGAGGTGAAGAGGCGAGTGCAGGCAGGTTGGAGTGGGTGGAGAAAAGTGTCAGGGGTGTTGTGTGACAGAAGAGTGTCAGCAAGAATCAAAGGAAAGGTGTACAGAACAGTAGTGAGAGCAGCTATGATGTATGGGTTAGAGACTGTAGCAGTGAGGAAGAGACACGAGGCAGAGATGGAAGTAGCAGAGATGAGGATGTTGAGGTTCAGTTTAGGAGTGACGAGGTTGGACAAGATTAGGAACGAGCACATCAGAGGAACTGCTCAGGTTGGTTGTTTTGGAGACAAAGTCAGAGAAGCCAGATTGAGATGGTTTGGACATGTGCAGAGAAGGGATAGTAGTTATATTGGTAGAAGGATGTTGGAGATGGAGCTGCCAGGCAAGAGGGCGAGAGGAAGGCCAAAGACGAGTTATATGGGTGTGCTGAAGGAGGACATGAAGGTAATTGGTGCAAGAGTAGAGGATACTGAGGCCAGAGTTAGGTGGAAACAGATGATTTGCTGTGGCCACCCCTAAACTGGGAACAGCCGAAAGAAGAAGAAGATGTTTTGTGTTCTTTTTCATTATTATTTTCCGAAACTTTCAAATAGAAGGCAAACGGTGCTTTATTCATCACAGAATGCCCTTAAACTGTGATTCGGAAGAACGAATCGTCTCGGGGAGGGATTCGTTCAGTTGCGCATGCGCAGAAGCAACGCAGTCTGAGCCGGAAATCCACAAGATTCGTTCTTTTCTCGAGTCCTCTGAGTCCTTTCGTTCTTCTGTCACGTGACGCTCTCTAATATTAACCTAATGCAGTTTGAGCCGGAAATCCACAAGATTCGTTCATTTCTCGAGTCCTCTGGGTCCTTTCGTTCTTCTGTCACGTGACGCTCTCTAATATTAACCTAATGCAGTTTGAGCTGGAAATCCACAAGATTCGTTCTTTTCTCGAGTCCTCCGGCTCCTTTCGTTCTTTTGTTAAATTGTTCATAAAATCACTTTCAGAGAGAGGGTATTTGTGTTTGTTGTAGTTTGGTGTGTTTTAAAGTGTATTCAAATATTAATTATACAACACCTTGATGTATAGTATGTATATAATACAATATTTTGAAATGTAAAATAATAGTATAATCTGAAGGCTCAACACAACGGACCTTTATCATGGACTTTAGAACTGCAGAGTTACATAAGATTCATGAAGCATTTTTGAGTCACTTTATTTTTAGTGCATAATAAATTACCTACAGTATTTACAAGTTGTCATTTAATTGTAAAGTCACTTACTGATAGTACGTAATAACTTTTAACTAAATAATTTTTATACTTCATAATTTAATTATGCAGTTATTTTATAAATCAGATTGTCAGTGTATTGTTTGTGATGTTTCAGACATTATAAACACTGTACACACTCTTTGATTGTTTTTTTTTTTGTTGGTTTGTTTTATTCAATGTAAAATAAAAAAGTACAAAATACTAAAGCCACAGAGGACATTAAAATTGCACAACAAGCTAGAGTATTTAAATAAAGAAAAATAAATAAGCTTTAAAATAAATAACATTTTTTGTGCCAAAAGAGCTATACAACAAAAAGTATAATTATTCCTAAATCAATTAAAACTATTTAAACAAAATATTAACATTAAAATCACAATATAACACACAAAATATTGCACAATTAGCAAGTTTAGGAAATAAATGAATAAAAAAAAACTTCAATTAAATAACACACTGCGGCTATATTTTCAGAACTTGCTTTAAGGCATGTTTTCATTCAAAAAAACAAGTTCCCGGACCTTGGATGGAATGAGTCTGTTTCTTCTCTCAGAGATAATCTGCCCAGTTTTTGAAAAAATTCTTTCAGATGGCACAGATGTGGCCACAATGCAAAGTCTTGCCTTCATGACCTCCGAAAGGGTTTTGTTTATAGGCGAACATCTCTTCCACCAGGCCAGGGGGTCTGATGTGCGGGGTAAGAGCGGCTCTGCAAGGTAGGCACGCATTTCCATCATAGAATCTGATGTTTTGGAAAAGGCTGACGAAGGCCTCAAGCTCGCTACCCTCTCATCGAAATCCTCCCAAAACATGGCCCCTGCTCTGGCACTTACAGCAGATTCTGAAGTATCCTCCTCCTCATGCTGAACTGGGTGAAGAGCTGCTGCAGCTGCCGTAACCCTTTTCACTGCGTCTTCTGCTGCCTGGTGACTGACAAAAGCTTGCTTCTTGAACCTTGGGTCCAGGCAAGTAGCATCAGCAAGCTTCTCATTGTGTTCCACTCCGTCAAACCTTTTAGTCATTTCTGACAGCTTTTTGACAGGGTCAAACTTTGAAGGATTTCTTTGAAATCGGGCAACAATCCTCTGAAGACCTTTCGTCATCAAAATGACTTAGGAGACAGTCACAAACCTATAAAGATTAAAAATTAAATAAAAAAAAAGTGCTGCACATAATTCTCTGTTAAACTTGAGGTTGCAGAGAAGCATGGATTATGAAGAGACGGGTTAAAATTTGGGTTTTAAAATTACTTTTTTTTTTAATTACTTACCTTTCTGCACTCACTTCACTGGTGACCTCCTCAAATGGTTTAATAATTGTTTTAATAATTTCCAAAATGTCTCTGGAAATTTCCCATTCTTCTGGTAACAAGGTTGGCAGAGATGGATTCATTAGTGCCAGTGTGGAGATTATTGGATCTTTTACCTCAGTAAATCTTTTCAACATGTAATATGTTGAATTCCACCTTGTAGCCACATCCTGTTTTAACCGCAATGGCTCTTGATTGATCTGTTTTTGTGTGGCCACGAGTTTCTCTGAAGCAACTGTACTTCTGTGAAAGTATTCCACAACTGCCTTGACCTTCTGCACGATATGTTGTACCTCCTTTAGTGCAGCTTTGACAATTAGGTTCAACATATGTGCAAAACAAGATATGTGGTCCCAGTGAAGGTGATCTCTCACGGCTGAAGCAATGATGCTGGCATTGTCTGAGACACAGGCTACAATGTTGTCACCCAACCCCCATTCACCTGTGACCCTTTCCAGCTCCCTTGCCAGGTGAGCAGCAGTGTGTCTGTCGCTGAAATGGAAACAGTCCAGAAGATACGAGGTCATCTGAAAGTCTCCTGTAGCTGGTTGTTGTCACAGACGTCCAGCAGTCTGTTGTGAGACACACAGAGACATTCCTGATTTTTCCCATAATGTCACTTCTTAACTTGTCATTCAGTCTAGGCAGTACAGTTTTTGATAATGTTTGTCTGCTAGGTAAACTGTATGATGGGTCGAGAACATGCGAATAATCTTTAAAGCCCTTATCCTCCACGATGGGAAATGGCTGAAAGTCACAAGCGATCACCAGAGCTTCATCAAGCTTGTTCTGTCTTAAAGGATCCATTGGCCTTGTAACAAAACTGCTCATTGTAGTTTGTTGTTGTGGTCTTCGTGGCCTAACTGCTCCTTGGATGGTGGTGGATGCTGCTGGTGTACTGGACGCTGTAGATGCTGTCGAAGGTCCAGCAAAAGTGCTGGTGGTAGAAACATCTCCAGCTGCCGCAGGGCTATCATCTTCGGTCTCTGTTCTTGCTTGTGCTAACAGCGCAGTTGGATGAGAGGTTTTAAGGTGCCTTCTCAAATTAGAAGTGCTTCCTCCTTTTGTAGAAATTTTTTTCTTGCAAATCATGCATTTTGCTTCAGTGGTTGAAGTTTCGCCAAAATGTGTCCAAATGTCACTCCTTTTTCTGGTGCTCATTCTTCTCCTGAGGTGATAAACTCTGACTGACCTAGGCTCCTCCTCACTGCCCCTCACCTCCTGTAAAGTACCCGGGGGATGGGTGCGGAATGGTTCCCTTGGTGACAACCTTGATGGACAGCTGTCCTTCAGCTGAACCATTGGTTTAACCCTTGTGTGATCCAAACACATTATAATTCTAAATAAATCACTTTAATTCTCCAATTTTATTTCAATTAAAACATGACAATTTCTTGTTATCATAACCTTAATATTTTTACACATTTATTTCCAAAATGTTGTTTTCTTTTATTTTGACATTATGTTCTTTTTGAAAAAAACCTTTATATGCAAATATTAACTAAAATGTCAGTTCTGCCTAAGAAAAACTATTATTATACAAGCAATTTGAAAATTAGAATAAAAACAAACAAACAAGCTATAAGTAGCTACTTTGTATTTTTAGGCTTGGATTATTTTATTATACAGTTCATTGTTCTGAAGACAGTAAAAGGACAAATAAAAAAATAGAAGGTATTTGTTAATTTATGAACTACATCACAGATCCTCAAAAACCAGAAACAATCACAGTTACAGAAATGGGCACACATTTTTTTCTTTATGGATTAGGCCTATTTATCTTTACATTAGTATTACTAAGATACTGAACGGGATAAGGTCACGTGACAGAAGAACGAGAGGAGCCGGAGGACTCGAGAAAAGAACGAATCTTGTGGATTTCTGGCTCAAACTGCATTAGGTTAATATTAGGGAGCGTCACGTGACGGAAGGCCCCGGGGCCGGACTGAACTCGTTACCATCAGAGAGAAGAAATGTGAGGAACGATGAGACTTTAACCTAAACACAGATCAGAACTGAGCTGAATCAGACTAAACCCAGGTAGGCTTAATTACAATATGTTTTTTTGTCTTCTAGCATTATAGTGTTGTCTTATTTGTAGTGTGATTCGGTTTGTTTATATACTAAATGTGTTAGGGAAGAAGCACACAACATGTTATTGGTATTTTACCAAAATGAACGAAATGACTGGAAAAAAGATTCGTTCATTTTGCTGAACGGGACTCAAAGATCCGAGTCGGAGAAATGATCCGAACTTCCCGTCACTAACATCTAATATCTCTCGACTCGGGGAGGCGCGCAAGATGTCATCAGAGTAACAACGTTTTGCTGACGCTTTGCATGTGTTAAGTAAATATAGTTAAATAATTAGTAAAAGGGTGTGAACTTTAAATCCCTCGGCGATTTAAATAACGTGTATCCGCGTTCTGACGCACCAAAACCTTAAAAAAGAACATTTTCTGGAAATGGAAGCAAGTAGAATGGAACAGTTTCTATTGGAAGTATTTAGAGAGAGTCTTGAGGTCGAAGCACTTCCCCCAACCATGACCCATGGTTGGGTCCAAAAACCTAACAAAGATAAAAAATGCTTAGATAACTGGCGCCCCATCACATTATTAAATAACGACTATAAGATCTTAGCTTTAGTTCTAGCAAAAAGGCTAAAAGATGTATTGAACAGCATTATTGATGAGTCACAGTCTGGGTTTTTAGAAAATCGACACATCACAAACAACATCCGGTTAGTCCTGGATCTGTTAGATTACGAAGAGCTCGTTTCTAGCGACGGCTACATGCTTTTCTTAGACTTCTACAAAGCATTCCATACATTAGAACATGAATTTTTATTTCAAGCAATGACTAAATTTGGATTCGGAGAATCTTTTTGTAAAGCTATTAGAACTTTGTACAAGAACAACAATAGCACTATCAAATTAAAAAGCGGAACTTCCCCAAGATTCAGTTTATCCCGGGGAGTTAGGCAAGGATGTCCCATTTCACCTTAATTATTTTTGCTAGCATCACAATTCTTAGCCCTGCACACTACTTCTGGAAATTTACAGGGTATCTTAATAAATAACACACACATTATTATCAGTCAGCTGGCAGACGACACTACTTTATTTTTGAGAGATGCTTCTCAAGTACAATTGGCTCTAAATTTGATTAATACATTCACCAAAGCATCTGGTCTCAGTCTAAATTTGAACAAATGTGAACTAATGTCTATAAAAAACAATAATGACTCTTCTATCTGCAACATACCTGTTAAAAATCAAATAACTTATTTAGGAATAGCAATTACAAAAGATTCTAAAAAAAGATGTAGTCTAAATTTTAACCCTCTAATCTCAAAAACTATATGTAATAAATAAATGTAATTCCTGGCTGCAAAGAGATTTATCTCTGAGAGGAAGAGTTCTGCTCTCTAAAGCTGAAGGTCTTTCGAGATTGACTTACGCTGCTCTCTCCTTAGGAGTAAATAATGATGCTATTAAAAAAGTGGAATCTTTGCTGAATAACTTCAGTTGGAAAAATAAAACCCATTTTATCAGAAAATCTGTAATTATAAATTCAGTTAAAGAAGGTGGATTAGATTATTTAGATTTCAGCACTCTTAACAATACTTTTAAAATAAATTGGATCAAGAATTATCTGAAGAACCCTCTTTCACTCTGGAACGCAATTCCTAACCTAATATTTTCCAAAGTTGGAGGCCTAGACTTTCTCTTGAGATGTAATTACAAAGTTAGTAAAATCCCCATCAAACTCTCAAACTTTCACAGGCAGATGCTCTTAGCCTGCTCACTTATATTCAAACATAACTTCTCTCCTCACAAATATTACTTATGGAATAACAGTGATATTCTGTACAAGAATAAGTCTCTATTTTTTCAGAACTGGGTTAACAACAACATTACATTAGTCACTCAGCTAGTGAACTCAGAAGGGTCTGTTCATAAATATGTAGAATTTAGAAACACTTACACATCTATATCCCCTATAGAATATGCTATTGTAAGTAACGCTATCCCCTCTGGAACACGATTATTGCTAAGAGGAACCACGCTCTCTCAGTCTTACAGTCAGATGATCCCTATAACAGAAACAGAAATAGCTAGTATTTGTTTTTCCAAGTCTCACTCTAGAAATAACATCAAAATTAGAGCGTTATTCCATCAGAACATCAAAACAAAACCGTATGTGATTCCTTATTGGAACGGTATTGTAGATCTCATTCCTTGGAAGAAAGTCTGGGTTTTACCCCATAAATATCTCCTTAATAATAAAATCAAAGAAATATCTTTTAAGCTAATTCACAGGTGTTACCCCGCTAAGAGCCTCTTCAGGAAATATAAAGCAGGTATCGATGTGAAATGTAGTTTCTGTGAGTCCTGCGAGGAGGATGTAGCTCATCTGTTCTGGCAGTGTTCCTCCTCTGAAAGATTCTGCTCTGATGTTCTTCTGGAGATTCAATCGCATTTTCTGAGTGACTTCTCTTTTTGCTTCAAAGATGTATTTTTTGGTATATTTGATCATCCCTCTGAACATGAATACCACTGTTATTTAATTAATCTAATATTTATTCTGGCTAAATTTCATATCCAGAAGGAGAAGTATGTTGGGTGTAAACCACTATTTGTAAAGTTTAAAGTGGACTTGGACTCATATTTCAGTGATATTCAAACATCAACAAACCCAAAAGCCATGAACACTTGGAGAAGATTCTCTTCACTCGTGAGCTCTTGAACTCTGCTCTTAAATGGAGAGCAGTGTGTCTCTCCATCTCTCTTTCACTCTGTGTGAAGCTTATTGTTGTACTCTCGTGCAGTCTTTGTACCTTTGAGTTTTGTTACGTTCTTGTTATTTTTCAATCAAATTTTTTTTATAATAATAATATCTCTCGACTCTATGTCGACCGCTAGTCAGTAACTTTGCATACGCGTCATGAATATGCAAATCACTAACCAATCAGTGATTAACGAGGGAGTGGTTACGAATTTTGCCCAATGAATAATTCAGCTAATTTCTGGAATAAGCCCGTGCTAAAACAGGAGATTGAATATAATTATAAATAGAGATTTTATAGGTAAAAGTATCACATCTTCCTAACAATTAGAGCAACATTTTACTGAAAATAACACAATGTCACTGACCCTTTAATGGAAGAGTATGAATCTTTCCTTTGTGAAAGAGAGAGAGGACCGCTGCGCCTCGATGTGGCATGATGAGGGCCTGCTCTCATTTGGGATGCCAAATCAAACACTGCAGAGAATCAACGTTCCGCAAACTAATCTATAGATGAAGCTCATCTCAAGCCCTTGAACCTGGAAAGTTCTGTGATTCATTCACAGGGTGCTCTTTATACCGGCTCTGCGTGAGTCTGTGGAGCATCACTGAGAAGCTGAAGAGATGGCTTCACTCGTTCCACTCTTCTTGCTGTGGACGCTGTGTCCTCTGGCCGCGGGGGTCCCGGTCTCCTGCCCCTCGGCTCGGCTCGATGCTCCTCAGGAGTCTGGGAGGCTGTGTGCAACCCTGCTGCTGCGGAGCAAGCTGCCCTGTCCCGATGTGAACCTGACGCTGACTGAGCAGCAGCGGATCCATGCTGAGCGATGGGATCTTCTGGAGAGCCTCTCGGTGAAGGTGAGGAGAACAGGAGCGCTGCTCGGAGAGGAGCTTCCAGGTTCCAATCCCAGTTTGGGTTCTTGTTCCACACAGGGACACGTTTCATTATGGTGTAAGGTTGTTTTGTGTAAGTGTGCAGGGTTTCAGCGCTGTGATTAACGCAGCTTCTTGAGAGCAGGTGCTGGATAAAAGCATTTTACATTTTAGAAATAATTTTACTATGTGTTTTAAATGTGTTTGGTGTAATTTAAAGGTCAAGAGCGTAAGGAGAAGAATAAATCAGTTCAGTTTTAAATAGCCAAAACGCCCAAACAGCTGATTTTGTGTTAGTTTACTTTCTTGTCAATTTAAATTTCTTTTAATACATTACAATAAATAATACATTATACATGAATAATATAACATTAGTGTTAAAACCAGGTGCAATTTGCATCAAAGTACAATTCAATAATTGTGTTTTGTCTTTTATTTAAAAAAATAAAAAACATTATTTTTTCAATATCAATTTTTATTTTAATTGCTTTTATTATAAGGAAATATACATTTCTATTATCCATTAAAGATATTGGATCTTTTATTTCATTTAACCAAATGTTGCTTTATTTATATGATTAAAATGATTTATATTTATCTAAACTATTTCTAATAGATTTTTCTTCCAGATTGATTCCATTTTTAAATATACTTACGTTTATTATACTTAAAACATTTATTACGTTAAATAATAAACTATACAGTATTAATTTATTATTAATAACAAAGAGACGTTTACATCAAAGTATAATTACATAAATGTGCTTTACTTTTTTAGTTTAAAGACATGATTTTTTATTTTCTTCAATATTGGTTTTGGTATTATTTTCGTATGCGTACTTTCATACATCTAATATTCCATTATTACATTTTCCCTTGCGCATAACTGTTTAATAACTGTCTATACATGACAAATATAAGGTTTTTTATCTTTTATTTTGTTAAATCAGTTTTATTCGAATAAATAAAGTGATTTGAAAAAATTTAGTGACTTGTTTTTTCTTAATAGTTATTTGATTAAACTGATTTACATTCATTAAACTGTTTATATTATATAGATATTTATTCCAGATTGTACACATGTTAAAATTTATTTAACATTTTTTTGTATAATTGTATTTTTATCAAACACTTTTTCCCTAATTGTCTTAATGTAGAAATAAACCTAGTAATAATTTTGTTGATTGACCTTTTTTTTCTGTGAGAGATTAGAAAAAAAATCTGCTTCTTTTCTTTGGTTTTCATGAGCAATCTTACAAGTTTCACAAGAGATAACGGCTTCCACTCACTCGCTAAAATGCTGTATTTAAGCTCTGTGAGTTTATTTCGGATGCTCGTGCTCAATGGACGGCTCGACATCTCCATGATTTATTGCAGAAAGCTC
The DNA here is from genome assembly GCA_900490495.1 of Danionella dracula. Lineage (NCBI taxonomy): Eukaryota > Metazoa > Chordata > Actinopteri > Cypriniformes > Danionidae > Danionella > Danionella dracula. The sequence goes on from UELW01000571.1 coordinate 53,217, forward strand.
TCATTCACGCGTCTCTCTTCAGGTGGAGGAGCGCTGCGCTCTGAAGGTACCTGGAGAAGAGAAGCGGAGCTCCTTTTTCTCTGAAGGACTGCATTCAGACCTCACCAGAGACTCCTCCATCGAACACGCCGAGTGCTCGTGTGATCTTCTGAACGCAAACCTCAGGAGCAAACGCATGCCACCAACAAGTGAGGACTTCTACATGAGGCATGTTGTTGATGACATGCCTGAGGATCTTATTGTTTATTTTGAGAGGAAATTTAATGAAGCAGAGAAAATAAGAGGCTATCGTGTAACAACACAAAGCTTCATGTCCAAGAGCGAGTATAACAGACTCTCATTTAATCAAGGTTACAGAGTTAATGTCTATGACCAAAATGGAATACATGAATTTTTCAGAAGTGACCAAAAAATTACATTTCATGACACCACCAGATTTAACAGAGTATTCACAAGAAATGATTATATTGTGTCTCCACTTGACAACAATAACAAGCCTACTCACTTTGAAAACATTAGAAGTATCTCTGAAGAATTGGATAAAATGAAGCCAGGAGATACTCTTAAAGTGAAAAGAGGTTTTGATAATAATGGAAGGAGAATATTGAAACCTCAACCAGAGCCGGAAACTGGAGTTGAAGGAGAAGCTGAAGTAGAAGCTGTAGAAGAAGCTACAGGAGAAGTTGCAGGAGACGCTGCAGTAGAAGTTGCAGGAGACGCTGCAGTAGAAGTTGCAGGTGGCCTTGCAGGAGACGCTGCAGGAGAAGTTGCAGGTGGCCTTGCAGGAGAAGTTGCAGGAGACGTTGCAGGAGACGCTGCAGTAGAAGTTGCAGGAGACGCTGCAGTAGAAGTTGCAGGAGACGCTGCAGTAGAAGTTGCAGGAGACGCTGCAGGAGAAGTTGCAGGAGACGCTGCAGGAGAAGTTGCAGGAGACGTTGCAGGAGACGCTGCAGTAGAAGTTGCAGGAGACGCTGCAGTAGAAGTTGCAGGAGACGCTGCAGTAGAAGTTGCAGGAGACGCTGCAGTAGAAGTTGCAGGAGACGCTGCAGTAGAAGTTGCAGGTGGCCTTGCAGGAGACGCTGCAGGAGAAGTTGCAGGTGGCCTTGCAGGAGACGCTGCAGGAGAAGTTGCAGGAGACGTTGCAGGAGACGCTGCAGTAGAAGTTGCAGGTGGCCTTGCAGGAGAAGTTGCAGGAGACGCTGCAGTAGAAGTTGCAGGAGACATTGCAGTAGAAGTTGCAGGTGGCCTTGCAGGAGTTGCAGCTGGAGGATCTGCAGAGATAGGGTTCATGGAGATTTTGGGAACAGTTCTTGCTTTTCTGTTATGATGTGAGAGTTATCCAGAGTAAATCCATTTGGAATCTTCTGATGAATTCTGTGTGTGACAAATGAAGAAGGTAGAGGAATTTATCTCTGGTTCTTCAGAGACCTTAAGCCACATAGCAGATGCTACACGCGTTCTGATGAGCTCTGTGTGTGACAATAAAAACCCTTCACCTTCTTCACGACTGTTTTTGAGCCGTGTGTGAGGAGCACGTCAGAGGTCTACACGATGAACCTGTGCACGCTTCCGCTCACAGTAACACTGTTTCTCCTCTAGCTGTTAGTTATATAAATCAACACACTTCAATAAAAGTCATCTCTCAGCTTCAACGATGTCTTCATAACGAGAAAAATAAGTGAAAAATAAATGTACTAAGATTTTGAACATTCTCCATATTTGTGTTTTGTTTAGGTTTAGTAAATGAAATTCAATAAAAAAGGTGAAAACCATCTCTTTAGAAAATGTAGAGATTGAGTAAAACAAACTGCTGCAGTACAGACAGCTGACGAACAAGATTCACAAACAGAAAAAATGCTGGAATTATGATTAAAAGGTTTTATTCTGCCAGGTCTTCTGCAATTGGTACTCGCATATAAGAAGTTCAAGCATTAACTGGATGCATTTTGTATCAAAGCACCAAAAAAATTTGTTAATTGTGTCGCCTTCCTCAAGGAATGATGTGCTTATCCTGTTTAGAGCTTAGGAAAGTTGTTAAAAGTATTGAATATTTACAATTGTGAAAAACTGTAAGTTCCTAATGAAGTAGATCTTCCATCTTTTGTTAGCAACATATAATATCAGTCTTAAACTTTCCTTTAAAAAGACATATTTATCCTGACATATTTTTTAGGTGTAATGGAGAAATTGAACCCTAAATTCAGAAGGTGTCCATCTTCATTAAACAATTGATGTGCATAATATATATATATATATATATATATATATATATATATATATATATATATATATATATATATATATATATATATATATATATATATATATATATTGTTAGGTGCAGTGGAAGGCACAGACGGACCCAAATGCAAGCAACTGAGAGTCTTTATTAACAGAGTCCAAAAATCTCCAACACAAGCGCTGGCCCGAGAGCCACGTAACAGTTCAACTCAGGATGGAGCCAGGCTCCTGTCCACAAGACAAAGAAAACAGCGGGAGAAGGGAAGGCTCACGTTAGTCCGTAGGGTAGCCGCGGCGAGTCTCTGGATCCGAGCAACCACCACAGGGAAAAAACAAAACAAAACAAACAAAAACCGTCGAAGACCGGCCAGGCAGATTCACCCCAACTTGACAGGTTCGGCAAACTAGGAGGCAAGACTCAAGGTAAGAGCGCGGAAACGCAACAATCGTCTGACACAGATGAGACAGAAGAGGGAGACGTGGGAGTATCTTAAAGAGTGCGTGGGGAGTATTTTAAAGAGTGCGTGGGGAGTATTTTAAAGAGTGCGTGGGGAGTATTTTAAAGAGTGCGTGGGGAGTATCTTAAAGAGTGCGTGGGGAGTATCTTAAAGAGTGAGTGGGGAGTATTTTAAAGAGTGTGTGGGGAGTATTTTAAAGAGTGCGTGGGGAGTATCTTAAAGAGTGCGTGGGGAGTATCTTAAAGAGTGAGTGGGGAGTATTTTAAAGAGTGTGTGGGGAGTATTTTAAAGAGTGCGTGGGGAGTATCTTAAAGAGTATGTGGGAGTATCTTAAAGAGTACGTGGGAGTATCTTAAAGAGTACGTGGGGAGTATTTTAAAGAGTGCATGGGGAGTATCTTAAAGAGTACGTGGGAGTATCTTAAAGAGTACGTGGGAGTATCTTAAAGAGTGCGTGGGGAGTATTTTAAAGAGTGAGTGGGGAGTATTTTAAAGAGTGCGTGAGGAGTATCTTAAAGAGTACGTGGGAGTATCTTAAAGAGTGAGTGGGGAGTATCTTAAAGAGTGCATGGGGAGTATTTTAAAGAGTGCGTGGGGAGTATCTTAAAGAGTGCGTGGGGAGTATCTTAAAGAGTGCATGGGGAGTATTTTAAAGAGTGTGTGGGGAGTATTTTAAAGAGTGCGTGGGGAGTATCTTAAAGAGTACGTGGGAGTATCTTAAAGAGTGCATGGGGAGTATTTTAAAGAGTGTGTGGGGAGTATTTTAAAGAGTACGTGGGGAGTATCTTAAAGAGTACGTGGGAGTATCTTAAAGAGTGTGTGGGGAGTATTTTAAAGAGTGCGTGGGGAGTATCTTAAAGAGTACGTGGGAGTATTTTAAAGAGTGTGTGGGGAGTATTTTAAAGAGTACGTGGTAGTATCTTAAAGAGCGCGTGGTGAGTATTTTGAAGAGTGCGTGGGGAGTATCTTAAAGAGTGCGTGGGAGTATCTTAAAGAGTGCGTGGGGAGTATTTTAAAGAGTGCATGGGGAGTATTTTAAAGAGTGCGTGGGGAGTATCTTAAAGAGCGCGTGGGGAGTATCTTAAAGAGAGCATGGGGAGTATCTTAAAGAGTACGTGGGGAGTATTTTAAAGAGTGCATGGGGAGTATTTTAAAGAGTGCATGGGGAGTATCTTAAAGAGTACGTGGGGAGTATTTTAAAGAGTGCATGGGGAGTATTTTAAAGAGTGCATGGGGAGTATCTTAAAGAGTACGTGGGGAGTATTTTAAAGAGTGCATGGGGAGTATTTTAAAGAGTGCATGGGGAGTATCTTAAAGAGTACGTGGGAGTATCTTAAAGAGTACATGGGAGTATCTTAAAGAGTGCGTGGGGAGTATCTTAAAGAGTGCGTGGGGAGTATCTTAAAGAGTGCGTGGGGAGTATCTTAAAGAGTGCATGGGGAGTATCTTAAAGAGTACGTGGGAGTATCTTAAAGAGTACATGGGAGTATCTTAAAGAGTACATGGGAGTATCTTAAAGAGTGCGTGGGGAGTATCTTAAAGAGTGCATGGGGAGTATCTTAAAGAGTACGTGGGAGTATCTTAAAGAGTACATGGGAGTATCTTAAAGAGTGCGTGGGGAGTATCTTAAAGAGTGCATGGGGAGTATCTTAAAAGAGTACGTGGGAGTATCTTAAAGAGTACATGGGAGTATCTTAAAGAGTGCGTGGGGAGTATCTTAAGAGTGCGTGGAGTATTAGGTGCGTGGGGAGTATCTTAAAGAGTGCGTGGGGAGTATCTTAAAGAGTGCGTGGGGAGTATCTTAAAGAGTGCGTGGGGAGTATCTTAAAGAGTGCATGGGGAGTATCTTAAAGAGTATGTGGGAGTATCTTAAAGAGTGCATGGGGAGTTTCTTAAAAAGTACGTGGGAGTATCTTAAAGAGTGCATGGGGAGTATCTTAAAGAGTACGTGGGAGTATCTTAAAGAGTGCATGGGGAGTATCTTAAAGAGTGTGTGGGGAGTATTTTAAAGAGTGCGTGGGGAGTATCTTAAAGAGTGCGTGGGGAGTATTTTATGCCCCGAGAGCAAGAACACAAGAGAAAAGACGAGCTCCTCATGCAGCTCAGAGACTCGCTGTACTGAAGTAGTAATTGATACTAACACTTCATTAACAAACACTTAAGTAATTGACAAACATTCAAATAGCAAAAAAGTGGAGTCATTTACATGATATTCTTTGGCGCTGGACAAAAATGGCCACAATTGATCAAATAAATCCTCCATTCATTACTTCAATGAATTTAGATTAAACTATTAAATTAATTCATGCCATGTTGTAGAATTTCATGATTTTAGTTTATCTGTCAGTAAATCATAAAGTCGAGTAATAGATCTGCTTCCACCGGACTTTGATGGGTGATAGACAGATAAAATAAACTCCTGAAACGGCCTTCACAGGTACTAGGCATTGATTTAATTTAAATTTAATTATTTATTACACATCTACAAACACATGTATGTATTTATTTATTTGATTCCACTTTTAATTAATTAATAGCATTAATTATTTAACGAATGCCCTACACTGTAAAAAAAAAAGTCTGTATAATTACAGAACAAAATTCATTCAAAATATTGTAATAAAGTGAAGGAATTTTCCGTATTTCCATTTTACGGAAGTTATACCGTTATTTTTAATTATGCATTGCATTGTGGGAAAACCTCAGTCGGCGCGAACCGCATAGCGGGAAGCGCCATTACTCACGGGTTTGGAGTATGCGGCGGGGACTGTCTCTGTGTCAAAAATTAAGACATATTTTACAAGTAAGTATCAAATGTACTCACTTTTCCTTTATCGTCATATTAGCGTGGCATTAGTATTACATTTGTGATGTTATCCTGATTGTTTATCTGCCTCGTTAACCAGATTTGCTATGACTCGGTCACTCCGAGCTAGTTTGTATTTGCGGAGATAATATGACTGTCATATGGACAATGCTGCTGTTTTAATGACTTTTTTAGCATGATAATATGTTTGTATGTAATATGTTTGTATTGTTAGCAGAGCTCAATTTTATTTTAGTGTAGTTTATTTGCAGTTGTAACTTAAAGTGGTAGAGCCGTAGTTTTTTTTTTTTTTTTGGTAGAGCGTAGTAGTTAAGTAGCCGTTCTGGCAAATGAGTTGTTTTAGGAGATATAGAAACTTCACTAAGTTGGTGCCATGCTGCGGTCTTTGTGACTATTAAAGCGTTTCAGGGCCTGCATATCTGAAACACTGCAGAACTCTCAAACATACTAAAAATGTGCCTTTCTCTTCTGGACGAAATATCCCAAGCACTACCTGCATTCTTATCATGGGTTTGTATAATTTACTTTAATATCTGACATTTATTAGTAGTATATTTGTAAATATTTTAAATAATTATCCTTTATATGTATTTATATAAGGCTGAGCAAAAAGGTAAAATCTTAATCGCACAAAGTTTTTGCATGTTAATATATTGACATCATCCACGCTTGGTGTGTAGGCAGCATAATGCTCAACCCACCAATGTTTTCCTTATGCCAGTGTGTTTCTGATTGCGTTAACGGGAGTTAAAATAACGCAGATTTAACCAGTTAACGTGCCCAGCCCTTAGATAGATCGATAGATGTTTTAAATTGTTTGAGTACAGATGACTTTTGTAATTTTGTAAAACATAGTATATGCTTGTTTAGGTGACGATCGATTCAAGATTGCTGTGGATCACGAAATTGTGAATGATCACATCATTCTACACATCACATCGAGCTACACTTTCTCTTTGTTTTAATCTTTAAACATAAAGTATCCAAAAGAGATGGCACTTTCCCTGGAAAGGTAAGCCATACGTTAAGAAAACATTGTGTTTTTTACAACAATTGTCTACCCTTACCGATAGGTCATTTACTATTACTGTATCATTTACTGTTTCTAAAGTCTTTTTTTTTTTTTTTTCAATTTTATATTATTCGGGATCACAGGAGAAGATATTTGGAATGATGTTGATAACCCAACTACTAATGGCAGTTACTAACATTAGTTATGGTGAAAAATACTTAATAGTCAAAGGTTATTATTATATTTATTTATATTTTTAGAACGTCACAGAATCATAATACGTTTTAAAACCAGTTTGCTACTAACGATCCTGCTTCGGTGTGGTCAGGCCAAAAGACCATCACAAACTACAAAGCTCCAGCATCTTCATCAATGGACAATCAGAACTTGGTGAAAGATCTGAACGAGTTTTACTGTAGATTTGAGACATGCTCCGAATGTTTCCTTGAGCATCCATTAACACCTCCTCAGCTCTTCAGGAAGCAGAAGAGGAGGAAATCACCAGGTCCTGATGGTGTCTCTCCAACCTGCCTCAGAACCTGTGCTGACCAACTGGCTCCCATCTTCTCTCTGATCTTCAACAGATTACTGGAGCTGTGTGAAGTCTCTGCATGCTTTAAATGCTCCACCATCGTCTCCATCCCCAAGAAGCCTAAAATCTCAGGTCTCAACGAATACAGACCAGTGGCCCTGACATCTGTGGTCATGAAGTTCTTTGAAAGACTGGTGCTGGGCCAACTGAAGAACATCTCTGGACACCTACTGGACCCCCTGGAGCTTGCCTACCGATCTAACAGGTCTGTGGAGGATGCAGTTAACATGGGGCTGCACTACATCCTGCAACATCGGGATAAGCCAGGGACCTATGTGAGGATCCTGTTTGTGGACTTCAGCTCAGCATTTAATACCATCATCCCATCACTGCCTCGAAACAAACTCTCTCAGCTCTCCGTCCCTGACTCCACCTGTGAGTGGATCACAAGCTTCCTGACAGACAGACAGCAGCTTGTGAGGATGGGGGAATTCACATCATGCACCCGAACCACCAGCAGTGGCACCCCCTAGAAAGAGGGCTAACAAAATCAGTGCAGTACGGTGGTGCAGTGGGTAGCACGGTTGTCTCACAGCAAGAAGGTTGCTGGTTCGAGCCTCGGCTGGATCAGTTGGTATCTCTGTGTGGAGTTCTCATGTTCTCCTCGTGATCGCGTGGGTTTACTCCGGGTGCTCCGGTTTCCTCCACAAGAACAAAGACATGCGGAATAAGAGAATTGAGTAAGAACGATTGTTCGTAGTGTTTGAGTGAGAATGAGTGTGTGTGGATGTTTCCCAGCGATGGGTTGCGGCTGGAAGGGCATCCGCCGCATAAAACATATTCCAGAAGAGTTGGAGGTTCATTCCTGCTGTGGAGACCCCGAAAGGGAAGAAAGCCGACATGAAGATGAATGAATGAATGAATGAATAATTATCTGATTGTGAAAACGCTCATATTTTGTCACTGGTTTGGGAAATTGGATTTAATAAATAATTTCTTTTGTAAGGCGACCTCATTTTCCATTGCTTAATTATAACAAAAAGCCTACTCATGCCATCAAACAATACTTCTTACAGCTTTTTATAAAGAAATACTATTAATGTTAGGAGGATTTGAGTTCAGCATTTTGGCCCTCTACAATGTTTTCTGTTTTTCTTGTGGCCCTAAGGAAAAAATATTTGTCCTCCCCTGCTTTCTTGGAAGTGCTTGAATCTTTCCTTTGAGAATCACAGAGCGTCGATTTACCGTAAACTGCAGTGTTTGATTTGGCATCCCAGACGAGAGCGGTATGGCGCCACCTTGCTGACAATAATAAATCGAGCACTAAAGAGTGGGAATCGAGAGCATATAAAGTGTTAAAGAGCATCGGGGATCATCTGGTCAAATTTCCAGTGAATGAAAAATAAATTGAGAATTGAGGTAAATTAAAGCGAGTACGAGGATGCTGCAGCGCCTCAGCAATGCTAACATTTGCGCTCTTTAACGCTTTATATGCTCTCGATTCCCACTCGTTAGTGTTCCATTTTTGTGTTAGTGCTCTCGATTCCTGCTCCTAGGGGCATACGCCAGAAGAGTTGGAGGTTCATTCTGGTGTGGTGACCGTAAAAGGGAAGAAATGCCGACAAGAAATGGATGTATTCCGGATCCTGTGCTTGATTTTTTATTGGCAGCAAGGTGACGGCATACTGCTGTGGTCTGGGATGCCAAATCAAACACTGCAGTTTACGGTAAACCGACGCTCTGTGATTCATTCACAGGCTGCTCTTTATACCGGCTCTGCGTGAGTCTGTGGAGCATCACTGAGAAGCTGAAGAGATGGCTTCACTCGTTCCGCTCTTCTTGCTGTGGACGCTGTGTCCTCTGGCCGCGGGGGTCCCGTCCTCGGGTCGGCTCGATGAACCTCAGGAGTCTGGGAGTGCAAACTTGCCGCTGCCCTGTCCCGATGTGAACCTGAAGCAGACTGAGCAGCAGCGGATCCATGCTGAGCGATGGGATCTTCTGGAGAGCCTCTCGGGGAAGGTGAGGAGAACAGGAGCGCTGCTCGGAGAGGAGCTTCCAGGTTCCAATCCCAGTTTGGGTTCTTGTTCCACACAGGGACACGTTTCATTATGGTGTAAGGTTGTTTTGTGTAAGTGTGCAGGGTTTCAGCGCTGTGATTAACGCAGCTTCTTGAGAGCAGGTGCTGGATAAAAGCATTTTACATTTTAGAAATAATTTTACTATGTGTTTTAAATGTGTTTGGTGTAATTTAAAGGTCAAGAGCGTAAGGAGAAGAATAAATCAGTTCAGTTTTAAATAGCCAAAACGCCCAAACAGCTGATTTTGTGTTAGTTTACTTTCTTGTCAATTTAAATTTCTTTTAATACATTACAATAAATAATACATTATACATGAATAATATTACATTAGTGATAAAACTATGGAGCTAGGGTTCTGCCAAAACAATCTGAATTTGAATTGTGATTTGATTTGAGTTAATTGTGTTATTTCATTAATTGTGAAGCATGGATAGAACTCCCAGTGTCTGCTCGATGCAGGGATGCCCTCACCTGGACAATGGGAGTTCTATCCATGCTTCACAATTAATGAAATAACAATGCACTTTTTTCTCTATTTGTTTGCCACCATAACTTGCCTGAGAAGGAAACCAAATCTTTTCTTGGATTCTTGGAATAAGTTCAGTGCAGCTGATGCGGAGTTGTTTGTGGCAGCCCCAAAGTACATCATCTGTAGAGTTAGAAAGTGCGGTTCGTTCTATTTATACTTTAACAAAAAAAAAAGTTTAACCTGAGCACGAACTTTAAACTTTATAACAGAAAAGAAACTACCACTTTCTTGAAAAGCCATCTACCCCTCCAAACAAGACAACATTATACCTGAAACCAAAAACAAAATCAGTATTTCCACTAATATTTTTAAATAATTTTCCAGAAATTACAGCTAGTTAATGTATTTCTGTGAGAGACTAGACAAAAATCTTCTTCTTTTCTTTGGTTTTTGTGAGCAATCTTACAAGTTTCACAAGAGCTTCCACTCACTCGCTAAAATGCTGTATTTTATGGTGATAAAAATACCGCTCCAGAAATCTGGTTCATGCATTTATGGACCAAAGCTCTGTGAGTTTATTTCGGATGCTCGTGCTCAAAGAACGGCTCGACATCTCCATGATTTATTGCAGAAAGCTCTCATTCACGCGTCTCTCTTCAGGTACCTGCAGAAGAGAAGCGGAGCTCCTGTTTCTCTGAAGGACCGCATTCAAACCTCATCATCAGAGTCTCCTCCATCAAACCCTCCGAGTGCTTGTGTGCTGTTCTGGAAGCAAACGTCTGGAGCAAACATCACAAGAAATTCTACATGAGGCATGTTGTTGATGACATGCCTGAGGATCTTAATGTTTATTTTGAGAGGAAATTTAAGGAAGCAGAGAAAATAAGAGGCTATCGTGTAACAACACAAAGCTTCATGTCCAAGAGCGAGTATTTAATACTCGCATTTAAGACTCTCATTTAATGAAAGTTACAGAGTTAATGTCTCAGACCAAAATGTAATACATGAATTTTTCAGAAGTGACCAAAAAATTAAATTTTTTGACGTCACCAATTTTACCCAAATTTTAGTATTCAAAAGAAATGATTACATTGTGTCTCCACTTGACAACAATACAAAGCCTACTCACTTTGAAAACATTAGAAGTATCTCTAAAGAATTGGATAAAATGAAGCCAGGAGAAACTCTTGAAGTGAAAAGAGGTTTTGATAATAATGGAAGGAGAATATTGAAACCTCAACCAAAGCCGGAAACTGAAGAAGAAGCTGTAAAAAAAAGCTGAAGAAACACAAGGAGATGTTGTAGGTGACGTTGCAGGAGACATTGCAGAAGTTACAGGAGACACTACAGGAGATGTTGCAGGAGATGCTGCCGGAGATGTTGCAGGAGACGTTGCCGGAGACGTTGAAGGAGTTGCAGCTGGAGGATCTGCAGAGATAGGGTTCATGGAGATTTAGGGAACGGTTCTTGCTTTTCTGTTATGATGTGAGAGTTATCCAGAGTAAATCCATTTGGAATCTTCTGATAAATTCTGTGTGTGACAAATGAAGAAGGTAGAGGAATTTATCTCTGGTTCTTCAGAGACCTTAAGCCACGGATAGCAGACGCTACACGCGTTCTGATGAGCTCTGTGTGTGACAATGAAAACCCATCACCTTCTTCACGTGTGTGTGAGGAGCGCGTCAGGGATCTACGTGAGGAACCTGTGCATGCTTCACTGTAACACTATATCTGCTCTAGCTGTCAGTTATACAAACCATTCTGTGTGATCGACGCGCGTCTCTCCTTCAATAAAAGTCATATTCATAACTCTAATCGAACCTTGTATTTGTCTTTCTTTCCTTCCTTCATTTTCCTTTTTCTTTCTTTTGTTTGTTTTTCGTTCATTCATTAATTAATTCTTTCTTTCTTAAGTTAGTTTTTTCTTTCTGTTTTGGTGTTGGTGGAGTTCGAGTGGAAAAGACGCTCAAGCATTTAAAATGTGTGTTGACTAAATGCATTGTGTATCAAAGTCACAAAAATGTGTTAATTGCATCGTTTACTTAGACGGATGTTGTGCTAATCGTGTTAAGAGTTTAGGAAACGTATTAAAGGTGTTGAACTAATGAAGTAGTTCTTCCATCTTTTATCACTGATACTAATTCCATTAACCATAACATCAGACATCATAACATTCCTTTTTAAAAGACATATCAATCCTGACATAGCATCAAACACAATGCAGTATTTTTAGGTGTAATGGGTAAAATTAACCTTAGAAGAAATTCAGAAGGTGTCCATCTTCATAAATATATATGTACAGTACAGAGCGAATGTTTGGACACGCCTTCTCTTTCCAAAAGTTTTCTTTATTTTTGTGACTATGAAAATTAAAAAAGGTAGATTCACTTTGAAGGCATCAAAACTCTGAATTAACTCGTGTGGAATTGTAAACATAACAAAAACAAGTGTGAAACAGCTGAAAATATGTCGTTCTAGCTTCTTCAAAGTAGCCTCCTTTTCATTTTGATATACAATAATATATATGTTAAGAGTTTATAACAATGTCAGTTTTACAACAGGTTACAAATGCATTCATCCATTAACAAACCAGTCAGAAAAAGAACTAATAGAAAGGTAAATTTTTTTAACAATGTTTTATTGACTAAAAGAAAGATATACAAACCACATACAAAATTGAATGAAGGTCACAAAAGAGATTGTCTGGTACAAGAAGAAAACATACAAAAATAAAAAAGAAACGTAACACAAGCAAGAATAGATCTAAAACAAAAAGCAAGCGTAAGATTTACATTTAACATATATCAGGGAAATCTAAGAACTTGTTACATATTGTAAGACAACTTTGTGCTTTTTAATTTCTAGAAGATATAAAGAGAAGATATAAAGTTCAAGTTCTAATCAGAGCAGGGGGAGGATTTGAGAATGGTTGTTTATGAATGTAAAATGTGCCAATTAGAGCATTCAAGATCAATAAAATGTTCAAAATTTGTATCTTTTTTTCATTGTAAGATGTTAAGATGTATTTTAATGTAAAATAGTAATTAAACCTAACGGAAGTGCTGTTGTCCTCTGCGAAATCTTTATTTTTAGGGATTTGTTTGTTTGTTTGTTTTTCAGGAAGGCAAAGGCCCACTTAGAGCCTCTTTTTTTTATTTTTTCAAAAGTTTATTAGCAATGTAAGATTTACAACAGGTTACAAATAAACTCCTCAATTCACAAACCAAGTCTGAAAACAAAACAAATACAAAGCTACTTGAAAAAAAACCGAAAAATAAAAAAAATTCAGGGAATTTACGCTCCAAACTTTTTTCTGGTGACGTCACGCGGACGGTGTCCTCCGAGGTTCAGTGCACGCGCGTTTCGAGAGAGAGAGAGAGAGAGAGAGAGAGAGAGAGAGAGGGGAGATGCGAGGAGCCATGGAGGAGCTGAGCGCGGTCGGGGAGCAGGTCTTCGACGCGGAGTGTATCCTCAACAAACGGCAGAAAAAGGTAACGAGCAGCCCTCGAGCCCCGGTGCGCTCCCCGCAGCAGCGTGGCCCTGATCCCGGTGCTCTCTCCCCGCAGGGCAAGCTGGAGTATCTGGTGAAGTGGAGAGGGTGGTCGTCCAAGTGAGTGCGAGCGGACCGCGCGGCTGTTTGTGCTTCTCTGCTGCGATCCAACCGGAGCAAGTTAGAGAGCGGTGCTGCTTTAAAACGTGGAGAAATCCTTCCGAGAGAGAGAGAGAGAGTATGTGTGTGTGTGTGAGAGAGAGAGAGAGAGAGAGAGAGAGAGAGAGAGAGAAAGAAACAATGAAAACAAAAACAACAGCGTGTTGCGCGTGTGCCGCTCTCCTGGCTCGCGTTGCCCCTCTCGCCGCTCCTCTTTGTCCGAGCAGCGCGTTCTGTCGGTCCGGTGCTCGTTGTGAAGGCAAACAAACTTTAAATATATATTGTTTGTTTGTAAACAATCGCTTCGAACTGAGATCAAAGTCGCCGCGTGTTCGGAGCGCGGTATCTGGAACGTTCCAAACGCTTTGATCACGCGCCGCCGCGTTCGTTTTGAATTTGTGTTTTTCATTTAAAAACAAGCACCAGCTGCCCCCCCCCCCCTCTCCTCCTCCTTCCCCGAGTGCCCCCCACCCCTCACGCTTGCACCTCGCCCCCTTTTTGCCCCTCGTATGGGCACCCGAGCTGTCGATCACGCGGGCCACGCCTCCATCTGCCTCATCGATTATTTAGATCGCGAGTCGCTCTTTTATTGTGGAGTTCTAAGAACAGGGAGAGCTGCTTTCACTCTGGGCTCCAGGCCCCACAGGACCCTTCGCAGGGAGATGCTTCTGTTTGTGGAGAGTGAAGGAGAAGAAAGTGTTTGCCCCCCCCCCCTCTCTCTCTCGAGAAGGTTTGCCTTGTGCGTCTGTGGAAGGAGGGGATTCTTCTTATTAGAGTCTCTCTTTTAGGCACGAGTTTTATTTAAAAGGTTCTCATATCGCTCTTTTGTTGGAGGGAGATCGAGCCGTTTCTCTTGTGTTTAAATGTGTGTATTGTTTAACATTTCTGTTAATGGTTGATCCGGTTGTTAAAGCCAGAAGAGTTTAACCGTTTATTTATGATACAAGGCAGCGTTAATAGAGGTTCAGACTATAATAAACTGAAATAGTGGCATATCCAGAGCATTTCATCGAGCACCCCTGTATTCACTACCTACTAGTAAGGTATTAGAAAAAGAAATATTAAGAAGGGTGTGTTTGTTCATGAAAGGCGTGTGTTTACAGCCGAGCCGAGCGCAGTGTGAGTCTTTATTAGAATGCTCCTCCTGAAAGCCTTTAGTGAAGTCACCAGACCTGAAAATACTCTAACCAGACGAATGGCTTTCCCTCGAGCTCATCGTGTCTCTCTTTCTGCCAAGCACAGAATCAAAACACTGAACATAACCGACGAGGGTGACGGAACAAAACACGCCGGCTTTTTTTTACCCGAGACAACACTGAAACACAACAAACACGTTGAGCTGCGCATGCAAGAGGATGAGAGCCACTGGAGAAAAACACTCGAAGTTCCTCGACGTTTCTCTCACACTTCGGACGTTTCTCTCACACTTCGGACGTTTCTCTCACACTTCGGACGTTTCTCTCACACTTCGGACGTTTCTCTCAGAGTTCGGACGTTTCTCTCAGAGTTCGGACGTTTCTCTCAGAGTTCGGACGTTTCTCTTAGAGTTCGGACGTTTCTCTCAGAGTTCGGACGTTTCTCTGCAGAGTTCGGACGTTTCTCTCAGAGTTCGGACGTTTCTCTCAGAGTTCGGACGTTTCTCTCAGAGTTCGGACGTTTCTCTCAGAGTTCGGACGTTTCTCTCAGAGTTCGGACGTTTCTCTCAGAGTTCGGACGTTTCTCTCAGAGTTCGGACGTTTCTCTCAGAGTTCGGACGTTTCTCTCAGACTTCGGACGTTTCTCTCAGACTTCGGACGTTTCTCTCAGAGTTCGGACGTTTCTCTCAGACTTCGGACGTTTCTCTCAGAGTTCGGACGTTTCTCTCAGAGTTCGGACGTTTCTCTCAGAGTTCGGACGTTTCTCTCAGAGTTCGGACGTTTCTCTCAGAGTTCGGACGTTTCTCTCAGAGTTCGGACGTTTCTCTCAGAGTTCGGACGTTTCTCTCAGACTTCGGACGTTTCTCTCAGAGTTCGGACGTTTCTCTCAGACTTCGGACGTTTCTCTCAGAGTTCGGACGTTTCTCTCAGACTTCGGACGTTTCTCTCAGACTTCGGACGTTTCTCTCAGAGTTCGGACGTTTCTCTCAGAGTTCGGACGTTCTCTCAGAGTTCGGACGTTTCTCTCAGAGTTCGGACGTTTCTCTCAGAGTTCGGACGTTTCTCTCAGACTTCGGACGTTTCTCTCAGACTTCGGACGTTTCTCTCAGACTTCGGACGTTTCTCTCAGAGTTCGGACGTTTCTCTCAGAGTTCGGACGTTTCTCTCAGAGTTCGGACGTTTCTCTCAGAGTTCGGACGTTTCTCTCAGAGTTCGGAACGTTTCTCATCAGAGTTCGGACGTTTCTCTCAGAGTTCGGACGTTCTCTCAGAGTTCGGACGTTTCTCTCCAGAGTTCGGACGTTTCTCTCAGAGGTTCGGACGTTTCTCTCATAGTTCGGACGTTTCTCTCAGAGTTTCGGGACGTTTCTCTCAGAGTTCGGACGTTTCTCTCAGAGTTCGGACGTTTCTCTCAGAGTTCGGACGTTTCTCTCAGACTTCGGACGTTTCTCTCAGACTTCGGACGTTTCTCTCAGACTTCGGACGTTTCTCTCAGACTTCGGACGTTTCTCTCAGACTTCGGACGTTTCTCTCAGAAGTATTTGGTGTCTCTGAGGAGATTTGTGGTCTAAGTTAAGAAGCTCCTTTTCATCTTCATGAAGGAAGCTCCAAAAGCTGATAAACGGCCAATTAAGTGTGTTTATGTGTGTCCGAGGCTCTCGGAGGAAGCATCGTGTTGCTTAAAGAACTAAAGGAGAGTGGAAAAGAGTGAATTTGGACATGTTAAGTAAACTAAAGGCTCGTCGATGTGCAATCTGTTCTTCAAGCAACGTGATGCTTCCTCCGAGAGCCTCGGACACGCAAAAACATTTCTTAAACGAAAAATGTTTCTCGCAGGCCCCCATACTTCTGAGATTAAAGTCAGGTGAAGTCAGAATTCAGAGAAAAAAATCTGAACTTTTTATTTTCTACAGTGGCCCTAATCGTCTTCTGTAAAAACCCCAAACAAACCGCATGAAGTCTCTCCAGAGCTCGGAGTAGATCTAACACCTTCAGAACCAGAAGAGATCAGATGTTAGTAACCAGAGGTCCAATCGAGCGCTCGAGATTAACTCGTAGCGTTCTTCTTAAAAGTGAGGCGATGCCTTTATGGAGACGCTGAGAAAGTATTTGATCTATTAAACACGTCGTGATAGAACGTCCAGTTTATAACTCCACGAGGAGAAGAACCTGACTGGAGAAGATCTGAGAGAAGTCCACGCGAACCCAAAAGAGCTCAAAAAGATTTCACCGAGGACAGACTTGAGCTGGGAACTGTGACGTAGTTTTAAAACAAGTTTTTAATGATCCTAAGAGCTTTTAGATTGAAATATTAACTACATTTTAAAACTGGGATAGCCATGAAATGGTCGTTCTGCCGTCAGGACTTTAACAAGAAAAGAAAAGAAAGAAAGAGAGAAGGATCAGTGATTTTTCCAGTGACTCCAGAAATGCTCGGGAAAAGTAACGTTAGCTCATCAATAAAAGAGATCCTCTCATGAAAAGCTATCTGGTTTAAGAAGCAGTGACTGCGCTACCGAGAGATGCAGTTTTTTTGCAGGGATTTATTTTTTGTTTTATTGATCAGCTGATGTGATAGACGAAGAGAGACGTGGAGAGAGAGAGCGACGGAAGTACGAGAGAGAGAGAGAGAGAGAGAGGACGACAGAGAGAGAGAGAGGATGATGAGATGATCGCTGAGGAGCGCAGAGGAGAGAGAGCGGAGAGAAAGACAGAGAGAGAGAAGAGAAAGACAGGAGAGATGAGAGAGAGAGACAGGAGGAGAGAGAGAGACAGAGAGAGAGAGAGAGGGAGGAGGGGAGACAGAGAGAGAGAGAGACGATACGGAGCTGATCGCAGAGTGTCTTAATGGTTTGCTGATCGACATCCAGCGATGATGACCTGTTTTTTGAGATCACCTAAACTAAAAAAATTTGTTTTTGTTCGTTCTATTGTTCGTTTTATTAAATGCAGCCTTGTTCTCAACACATAGATCTCATTTACATGCTTTACCTACGTTAGATGTAAATTTGTTCATTTATTTACTTTATGTAAGGAATGTTTGTTCAGCTCACGTACTAAAAATGAGTGTTGAGCGGTTTACTTTTACATTTATGCATTTAGCAGACGCTTTTGTCCACAGCGACTTACAGAAGAGATTTATTACACTCAAAGTCTCTCTACGCTCGCTCGCAATAGAA
>UELW01000376.1:0-41165 GCA_900490495.1 Danionella dracula
TATAAAACGCTGATCTAACCTACTTTATTCTTTTACACAATGGGTGATGCGCACTCTACTAACTAGTGGACATAACAAGAAATTTACCTGAGCTATGTTAGTGTATGTCACGTGACGTCTAACTATTCTCCCTCCTCGGGGTGAAAGACTGACTGTCAAAGTCACGCTTCAGCTCTTCTCAGCAGGGTATCTCACACGAACACTAACAATAGCAAACGAAGTAGCACAGCACAACACCATCTACCCAGCTCCTCTCGAAGACGGTGCCTCTTAAGTCCTTTATACAAATGATGGTCGATGTAGCGTGCTCTGATAGGTCCTTTCCTTGTGACGTCATGAAAGATGGTGATCTCTGATTGCCGGCTTGTGTGGAAATCAGCCGCAACGACGCAGAGAGACAGGATCCACAGCGAATGGGAGCTAGAACGTGGGACTCAAGCATTCATTGATACAAAAAACAACTTGTTAGGGTAAACAAAAGGAGTCAATACAAACATTGGCCGTAACATCCACTTTGTCTACGAGGGTCCTGCTCTAGCTTCAGCGGATCCGCTGCACATCGTCCTCAGCTGAACTCTCTTTCCTCCGCTCTCAGTAGCTGCTGCTGAAGCCTCCATAGAAACTGAGAGAGTGCTGCCTCAGCGAGAGGAAGCTGTCTCCTCCACAGCTTTCACTTTTTACAAAACCCTAATCATCTTCATTCGGTAATGAAGCCGATTCTTTTTAGCCAGTTCTTTTTGCATCAGTTTTTTTTCATTAAAATAGTATTTCTTTTTCCACTTTTCAAGCTATTTGACTGCTTCAGAATCCTTCTCACACATAGCATCTAGTTCGTAGCTCTTTTGCGACACTATTACTCATTTGGTAATATTTACATTTGTACGTGTGTCTCAGAGAACGGCTCCGCGCTCCTCTCTCACCGGGTCGTCCCACCACCAACGATTCCCTCAAAGAAAACCGCTTTTACTTCGAATCACATTAACAGTATTTTCATTCAGGCCTCTCAGTCTCCGATTGATCTGAAAAGCAGAAAACCCTTTTAAACATTAGAATTAAATTTAAGTTGAATCTTACCTGAATATTGAGTTTGTGGGTCAGTGTCTCCTAGGAGAAATGTTCTCGTCACCCTCCTCCATCAGACAGGTCCTGGTCTCTTTATGCTTTGAATCTGATACATCTTACATTTAGCATCTTCATCACATGGAATTATGAACTCAGATTTCATTATTATTTTAACAGTTCTAATAAAAGATGTTTAGTGCTTTTTGAAGTAAATGGATTGAGTTAAAATGAAGTTTAAAAGAAATGTATTTTGATATAATATGATCTATGAATTTTGTCTTTTAATTTATCACAGGCTCAACTGAAATTAACAAAGACTGTGAGAATCTGTTCCAAGAAACCCAGGTCAAAAAAGAAGAAATTTCCCAATCTGAAGAGAAATTCACAGAGAAACCAGCGTCAAAAAGAAAAAATGAAGATTGTCACTACTGCTCATTATGCAGAAAGAGTTTCAGTAAAAAAAAGCTGTGTTTAAGAAACACATGATGATTCACACTGGAGAGAAACCATACAAATTTCAGCGTGTGAAAAGCGTTTCATTCACCCATTTATCCAGTCTTAAATCTCATGAGAGGATTCACACTGGAGAGAAACCTTACAGAGTGTTCACACTGCAAAAAAGAGTTTCTATACGTCATCAGATCTTAAACGTCATGAGATGATTCACTCTGGAGAGAAACCATATCAATGTTCACAGTGTGAAACAGCGTTTTATCGAATCATGTAGTCTTAAATATCATGAGAGGATTCACACGGAGAGAAACCATACAAATGTTCAGTCTGTAAAAAGACTTTCAGCAGATCATCTCATCTTAAAACCCATGAGAGGATTCACACTAAAGAGAAACCATACAAATGTTCAATCTGCAAAAGAGTTTCACTCAATTGTCCTCTCTTAAAAAACCATGAGTGGGTTCACACTGAAGAGAAACCTCACAAATGTTCAATCTGCAAAAAGAGTTTCACTCAATTGTCCTCTCTTAAAAACCCATGAAAAGGAATCACACTGGAGAGAAACCTTACAGATGTTCACACTGCAAAACGAGTTTCATTTATATGTCCTCTCTTAAAACCCATGAGATGAGTCACACTGGAGAGAAACCATACAAATGTACGTGTGAAAAGCGTTTCACACCAATTTATCCAGTCTTAAACGTCATGAGAGGATTCACACTGGAGAGAAACCATACACATGTTCTACCTGTAAGATGAATTTCAAAGAATTGTCCACTCTTAAATCTCATGAGAGGATTCACACTGGGAAAAAACAATACGAATGTTCAGCCTGTGAAAATACTTTTATCGGTTATATCCACTTTTAACTGTCACACTGGAGAGAAACACTGCAACTGTTCATACTGTAAAAAGTTTTGATTCTTCATGGGACTTAAATTGTGTATTTCTGTTTATTTCATGAATTAATGTGCCATTTCAGACTGTGAGGTTGTTGATATGATTTCTTTTGTTAATACAAATATGCAGGTGTATGATCTAAATGATGGAACAAAATAAAGTGTAAACACCTTAATGATCATGGAGAAGTTATTGTGAACAGATGCTTGAACCACTTCAGCTGGCTCCTCTCGATGTGGAGCAGCAGTGGCTCTAGTCCAAGCTCCTCCCGAGTGATGGAGCTCCTCACTCTATCTCCAAGTGCCCCCTCACCCTACGAAGGAAACATCATCACGCACGCTTTGTTCCTTTGTTTATCAAGAACATAAATTAGGTTACTTTGAATTCATATGGATGAAAAACTATATATTAGGAGAGAGAGATTTAGGGGGTTTGGTTAATGATTCGGAAGCTAATGATTCCGAATAAACAGTCGTCTGTAAGAAAGAAGAAACATCTCAAACGGAAGAGAGAGAAACCAAGAGAACAAACTGGATCCAAAAATTCTCAAATCTGTTCTGAGTGTGGAAAGAGTTTTTCAGTTTTAACAAAATCAGAGGGTCCACACAGGAGAGAAACCATACTCATGTGATGAATTCATTCATTCATTCATCTTCATGTCGGCTTTCTTCCCTTTCGAGGTCGCCACAGCGGAATGAACCGCCAACTCTCTGGCATATGTTTTACGCAGCGGATGCCCTTCCAGCTGCAACCCATCGCTGGGAAACACACATTCACACTTAACACTATGGGCAATTGTTCTTATTCACTTATTCCGCATGTCTTTGGACTTGTGGGGAAACCAGAGCAAACCCACGCGATCACGAGGAGAACATGAGAACTCCACACAGAAATGCCAACCGACCCAGCCGAGGCTCGAACCAGCAACCTTCTTGCTGTGAGACGACCGTGCTACCCACTGCGCCACCATGACGCCCAAATACTTTATGATAGAAGAAAAATCTTCTCTATCACTTCAAAGGATCAAACATCAAAGGATTCACACTGGAGAGAAACCATACTCATGTGAGGACTGTAGATTGAGTTTTATACAATTAAGCAATTTAAGAAGACACCAGAGGACTCGTACGAGATAGAAACCATATCTGTGTTCCATTTGTAGAAAGACTTGTAATTCACCTTCTTGTTTGAGTTATCATAAGAAAAACTCATATCCAGAAATGAGTTTAAATGAATATTTTCTTTAATATTTGTTCATCGTTAAAAGACTATTAGTTTCCCCTAACAGTTTGATTTTATGTCAATAAAACAGCATATTTAAATTTGTCAGCATGCATAAGTTCTGCTTGTAGCGCACACTTAGTTCCTTAAGTAATGTCGATGTTCATCTGAGCGGAGATCTAGTTGGTGCTGGTAGAGGATGAGGACCTCTTGTTTCATTGGACCAATCCACCTTCTCGTGACCTCAGATCATTGTGTGTTCGTTCATGTTTTAGATTTTCCTTTATTTGTGTGTTTTAAGGTCTGATCAGTTTATCTGTTACTCTTTTATCTTCAGCTAACGGGTCGGTTGGTTTGATGTCTCAGTTGATTCTTTGTAGATTTTAATTTCATTTTTGTTAAGATGATATCTATTATGGGTCCTTCAGAATTGTGATGATTCTTTGGAAAAATAAAATAGTTATTCTTTGGAGCTCTAATGTGTCCTCTTGACTTCATGCTTGGTCCCTCACGATCACACGAAGGTGATGTTTGAGATGTCAGGTGCGCTGGTACCAGTTTTACACCAGTTTCATGTGATGACTGTAAAAAGAGTTTTATACAAGCAGATAATTAAGAGAACAGCAGAGGATTTATTCTGGAGAGAAACCATATTCATGTGATGACTGGAAAGAGTTGTATCTAACAAATCCAATAAAAGTTTTTACAAAGGTTCCGACACATCAGTTTCAACTTTTCAATTTCAGAAGAAGTCCTAGCCACGAAAACCTTGAGGCTGGTTCCTAAAGGAGAAGTGTAAAGTAATGTAACGAGTCGACTATACGTTATCTTTACATCAAATACTGAAAATGAAGAACTAGCTGAAGGAAAACCTCGGGAGGCTGCGGCTTCAGAGGATCCTCCAAAGGCTGCTTTAATCGAATGTAAATGTGACGCGGAGCGCTCTTTGCGAAGCATCTTTTCATTTCCTTCTATCCCTGAATGTGATGGTACCCATATTAAAGTCTCTGTTCTATCTTCCTGATTCTTGTCATCTACGCCTTTTCATACGAATGCGTTGTAAGGAACTGAACTATGCCTTTGAGTGATCCTCTTGAGAAGGTCTAGCCATTTGCTTTGAGTGCCAGGAACCAACAGAGACGGCCACTTTTTTCAGATGCTTATTGTGCAGATGGCACAGACTGAGCTGAGATGCCGCTCACATGATTATGTAAACTAAGTAAAAGAGCTGTTCTTTTGGAACAGAACTGAGAGTGATCTCACAGCTTGACTCAAACATTAAAACATACAATACAGGAGCCACGAGACTGGGTCTGGGAGCCGAGTGATCAACTCTCTATTGTTTTGCTTCTCTCTCCACCAATCTCTCAGTGAACCAACCACACACAAGCAACTTATAAATTTATGGGTTTTCACAGCAGGACAGCCTTTCAAAGTCAAAGAACCAATCAGTGTAAATGATGTAATTTGATATTGATATCTCGGGTATTTGAAGGGGCTTGTCCCGAAGCTCGAGGAGTTTCTCCAATCAGAGCTCCCCGCAGCAGGTCATGTGGTGCGCAGCCTCTCTCGATGATCAGGTAAATAATGATTATGATTTCATCTTCTTATTTGGTCTGTCAGAATTCATTTGGTTAGAACTTTAAACTGTACTGAACTGAATGTATTGATGATTGCATTTTAACTGGAGTTGGATTTGTTTTATGATTTACCTGGTTAATAAATTGACAATCATTTGTTTTGAAGTTTGTTCGGAAATCATTATTTATCATTACTTCTGATGTATCGTTTCTGTTAGCTGGAGTGACATCGCACAGATAGTTGTTTTATTCATTGTTTGTATTCGGATGAGTTACCTGGAGCTAAAAGTTCAGATTAGTGAAGAAGACTTTTGTTATATTCAGATATTCTGATCAGTAAGAGCGCGTCTGATCAACACATTCTCTGTATGAATTATTCTGCAACTCTTAAGTTCTCATAATTCCTGTTTGCGTGGCTCTTGTTCGTTGGGAACTCAACTCCGGAATGAGAAGTCCCAAGAAGCGACGGAATATTTCTGAATCCCTTGAACGATTATAAAACACTTTTTGATCATCGAAGGCTCATGAAGAATTGAGACCTTTGGAAAGCAACAGAATTCAGAACCTTAAGATGTGAACAAATAACTCCTAAAGTAATATAATTTACCGAAGAAACTAATAACCGAGAGGAGAAAATAACATGAACATAAATTATTAATTTTAATGGAGTCAGATTTAAAGGTTTTATTGGTTTTATTCAAACTTTCATCATTACACAGTTAGCGCGTTCGTCTGTATTTCTTTGTTCTCGCGCTGTTTATCCAGCAGAGAGCAGCAGCACGCAAAACCACCTTCCTGCCACCTTTGATTCCGTCTTTGGGCAAAGGAATAACATCTTACAAGCTCTAGCGGTTCTTCCATCAGTTCCTGAAGCAAGCTGCATTAATCCAGATCATGAAAATCTAAATGATCTCACACTGCAGCTTCTGAAACAACAAACTCAGAGAGCTGATCTTATAGATTATTAGATCACTAATAATCACTAGTAACTGTTATTGATCTGCTGCGCTGATAACTAGTATTGATTAGTTTCACAGCAGCATGGGTTAATTTAAACACAGCAGAAATAATTCTGTTTTTATTATTTACAAATGAATCAACCTTCCTTAAGTGAAAAGGAACATTTTTATGTGTGAGTTTAACTGCTTGTGTTTACATTCTCTCCAGATTCACCATCTGTACTCTTTGTCTCTCAGAATAAACATTTGTGAAACATCAACAATTAAATCTAAAAAAAAAGCTCCTTAAATCCTTGGAAGAAAAAGCTGTCAGATTGTTGTGTTCAAGAGCAAGTGTTTCCTGAGTGAAAACTAACACTGGAGCTTTCTCACTCGCTGAGAGTTCAGAGATCCTGAGTCCCTGAATCTCTCTCATCTGGAAAGAAGCTTTTTCTGATGTCGCTGCAGACTCAGTTGACGGCTGTGGTAGAAGGTTCTGTAGCAGTAAAAGCAGCCATGATTCTTCACTCTGGCCTAAGAACTCCTCGGTGTCGCCCGGTAGAGCTGGAGGAAGAGTCCTCGGTGTCCCCCGGTAGAGCTGGAGGAAGAGTCCTCGGTGTCCCCCGGTAGAGCTGGAGGAAGAGTCCTCGGTGTCCCCTGGTAGAGCTGGAGGAAGAGTCCTCGGTGTCCCCCGGTAGAGCTGGAGGAAGAGTCCTCGGTGTCCCCCGGTAGAGCTGGAGGAAGAGTCCTCGGTGTCCCCCGGGAGAGCTGAGGAAGAGTCCTCGGTGTCCCCCCGGGAGAGCTGGAGGAAGAGTCCTCGGTGTCCCCCGGTAGAGCTGGAGGAAGAGTCCTCGGTGTCCCCCGGGAGAGCTGGAGGAAGAGTCCTCGGTGTCCCCCGGGAGAGCTGGAGGAAGAGTCCTCGGTGTCCCCCGGTAGAGCTGGAGGAAGAGTCATCGATGGCCCCCCGGTAGAGCTGGAGGAAGAGTCCTCTGTCCCCCGGTAGAGCTGGAGGAAGAGTCCTCGGTGTCCCCCGGTAGAGCTGGAGGAAGAGTCCCTCGGTGTCCCCGGTAGAGCTGGAGGAAGAGTCCTCTGTCCCCCCGGTAGAGCTGGAGGAAGAGTCCTCGGTGTCCCCGGTAGAGCTGGAGGAAGAGTCCTCGGTGAGGGAGGGTCTGGGCTCGCCCCGGATAAACAGATGAAGATGGGACTTTTATTGTTATTTTGTTTCTCTTTTTTAAACAGACTAAATTGGTTTCTCAGTTCATAACTATTTTAGGAGCTGATGAATGAATGAATCTCATTCCAGGCTTAAAACTGTTTTTCTATTTCAGTGGAATTAATTTCCAGGTGTTTTCTTAAGGAAATGTGTTATTGTGATGTGTTAGATTTTGAGTAATTATACTATCAATAATTAAAATTAAAAAAAAAAACAGACTCATTAATCTATAACGTTGATTTAAAGCTCATTCTGTTAAATTAATACATGTTGTTCTTTTAAACACTTTTTCTATACATATACATATATATATATATATATATATATATATATATAGATATATATATATATATATATTATATATTTACTAATAAAATGCACATCAACAATCTCTCATTGTTAATTGGAGTCTTTAATTTAATTACAGACTTTCTAATATTTAAAAAATAAACTTAACTTTCCAAGACATTTTATAATCAACTAGTGGTGTTAAAAGTCCCAGTAGTTCAGAACCAAGTCGGTACTAAGAACACAATGTTACGGTAGCAGGGTTTATTAAGTACCCGGTTCTTGCTGCGCTGTCTGTAAAGGCAAGCGTAGTTTTAAACAAAAAAATTAAGCACAAATTAAGTGAAAATGGTTATATTTTTTATCTTGCTCTTTTCAATGCTTATAAGTTATTTAGTCAATTTCTCAAATGTTTATTTAAATGCCTTGGTTTTGTTTTAAGTTAACATAACATTAAAGTTCTGTTCAATCATGACAAATATTGTTTAATTTATACAAAGGTTGAGTGAAATTGTTTTTTATTATTGTGTTCTTTTCAATGCTTGTAATTTATTTCTTTAGTTAATTGGACACACGTTCATTACAATGCTATGCTTTTAGTAATAATAATATATAATAATAAAGTTCTGTTCAGTAATGGCATATTTTGTTTAATTTATAAAATGTTTATGCTCATTAGCAAAGAGTGAGTTATTCAATCATGTTTGTTATGATTCAGCTTTATTAATAAAAGTAAGTTGTTCAATTCATGTTTTATGTGTTCTTTGGTAAAGAATCTGGTACCGAGAGCGATGGATTTTCACTCGTATCAGTACAGAATACTGACATCTTGGTACTGTGACAAACCTAAACTCAACTGAATACTAAATTACAACGATAATAACTAGACTAACACATTTTTTTGTTGACTTGAACAAATTTGGTTTTTGCACACTGTTACATTGTTAAATGACACTAATAATCATTTTCGTCAAAAAGACTAAAACTTCCGTGGCTGAAAAAACACTATTCATGAGATTTAAGATGGACGAAGCATCAAAACTCTTTCCGCAGTATGAACTTTTGTAGTGTTTCTATCCAGTGTGAATCCTCTCATGAGATTTAAGATGAGATGATAAAGTAAAACTCTTCTTACAGATTAAACATTTGAATGGTTTCTCTGGCTTGTGAATCCACTCATGAGATTTAAGATGAGGTGATGTAGTAAAACTCTTATTACAGACTGAACATTTGAATGGTTTCTCTCCAGTGTGAATCCTCTCATGGGTTTTAAGATTAGCTGATGTGGTGAAACTCTTCTTACAGACTGAACAATTGTATAGTTTCTCTCCAGTGTGAATCCTCTCATGAGATTTAAGATATGTTGAAGTGGTGAAACTCTTTTTACAGTATGAACATTTGTGTGGTTTCTCTCCAGCATGAATCCACTCATGATATTTAAGATTAGCTGAAGTGGTGAAACTCTTTTCACAAAAAGAACATTTGTAAGGTTTCTCTCCAGTGTGAATCCACTCATGGGTTTTAAGGTGAGATGATGTAGTGAAACTCTTCTTACAGACTGAACAATTGTATGGTTTCTCTCCAGTGTGAATCATCTCATGAGATTTAAGATATGTTGAAGTGGTGAAACTCTTCGGACAGTTTGAACATCTGTATGGTTTCGCTCCAGTGTGAATCCTCATGTGTCTTTTAAGGGAATTTTTTTTCCTGAAACTCTTTCCACAGTCAGAGCAGGAGGGAACGATCTTCATTTTCTCCTTTTACCGCTGGTTTCTCTGAGAATTTCTCTTCAGATGGGGAATTTTCTTCTTCCTTTTTGACCTGGGTTGTTTGGAACAGGTTCTCACAGTCTTTGTTCACTTCAGCTGAGCCTGTGATCAAAAGAAAAATTAAATCATATTAAATAAAAATACATATCTTTTAAGCCTTCAATTCAACTCAATCCATGTATTTTAAAAAGCACTAAACTTTAGTGGAAATGTTAGAATAATAATGAAATGTAATTTTAAAATTCCATGTTATGTAGATACTGTAGGGAATTAGAATCGTCTCCTCAGCAAAGCACACTTACAGCATGGGAACCTGAAGCTGCACCTTCCTAACTTATCTTCAGGACCAGATGCAAGAAATAAAACATTCAGTTCAGCCTAACTCCAAGCCCTAAATGGTGACCGGCGCCACAAGGGTCAGGCTGAGAGCTATCAGTCAAGAGCTTCAAAAGAGACTGCTGGACACCTGACGCTCCCCAGGACTCACGCCGCGCACAGGGATTCACGGATCCTGTGACTGAAACCTCGCGACTTGCGGATATTCAACACAAAACTGCTTTTCTTCACGTACAGAGAAAAAGGGACAAATCTGTTTACGTGTACACGCCCATATCCTGGATTAATAGTCATAGCATGTCTTAATCTGCTTTGTGTACATTGAGGACCTGTATCGTGTTTAGCCAGTTAGTTAAAACGAATGATTGATTTGTGTGAATGTCTTTCCCGCCGCAAGTCCGACGTGTTTGGTGTTTTTGGACTGGTTATCACGTCCCTGAAAGCATTTAATTGTGTAGAAAGTTATCCGGTACTTTCTTGATGAGACATAACTTTGTCTATAAATGAATGCAAATTAAGAGCGAACTTCTCTCCAGCCGGAAGCCTCTACGGGCTGGATCGTGACGTCATCACGGATCCGATTTCAGGAGTGCTCTCATTGGCTAAGCTGCGAGAGAGACCCGCCTTACGGTCCAAAACAGGGCGGGCGCTCTCTGATTTTGCTCTCTGCTTCTCAATTTCTAGTTCTAGTTTTCTTCAGTCCCAGTCCTTTTCTCTTGCTTCTCTTAGCCGATGTTTTCTCAAGTTAACTTCTTCAAAATTCTCACATCTTTTGGCGTTGTTTCAACAAAGGAAAACCCGGCTCTCACCAACCCAGAGTCGTGATTTCAGAATATACGGACCTTTTGGAACTCAAAGAGAAACTTCTTTGGACTTCTACGAATATTCCCACAACCCGGGAACATCTTCAAAGCCGTTATCCAGGAATCCTCTCGTTCTGCTGCCCCGCGGACCACTCGTGAACCCTCACCGATTCAACGGATTCCAAAAACGGTAGCAAGCGATAAGTAATTACTTTGGCAAGGGTAGTAATAACAGAACGAATCCTTGAAATAGTCGAAATTGATTATGTGCCTAGATTCGTGATTAAGGGTAACTCTTGAGTTGTTGACTTAAAACTCTCTCTCTCTCTCTCTCTCTCTCTCTCTCTCTCTGAGTGCGTGCATCCGCGAGCGAATGGTTAGTCAGCGTAGCTGAACCGTTTATCCTTTGTGTTTTAGAATAGTTCAATAAAGTTCATAAACATATTTGCTTGTCTGTGGTTTATATTTGAATATCCGTTCCCTGAGGTTTTGATCTTAAAATAATACGATTTAAAAGGTTTTATATTATCTTATATTATATTAATGGCGGTTGTTTTACTCTGGTGGACAGATTAACCATAAACTGTGAATTGGTGGTCCGCCTCAATATCATCTGATTCGACCCAGCGGTTCTTTTTTCCCCAGTGAACTGCTCTGGCCCCCAAAGGTAATATTCTGATTTGTTTACATGACAGATTGAATGATTGCTTCTTATCGTTAATTGGACTACTGTTGGTCCGAGTTAACAACGACCGCCACCGGTGCTGTTGACCTTCAGGGTGTCGTGGAAATTGGACTACTGTTGGTCAAAGAAGGAGAGGAGGGAGAAGGATTCGGAGGCAGAGAGAGAAGAGGAAAGGCAAGAGTATAGCTCTGAGAATAGGGACTCTCAACGTTGGTACAATGACCGGGAAAGGTAGAGAGCTGGTGGACATGATGGAGAGAAGGAAGGTAGATATTCTGTGTGTGCAGGAGACCAGGTGGAAGGGTAGCAAAGCGCGTAGGATTGGAGGGGGATACAAACTCTTTTACTATGGTGAGGATAGGAAGAGAAATGGGGTAGGAGTGATCCTGAAGGAGGAGTTTGTGAGGAATGTTTTAGAGGTGAAAAGAGTGTCTGACAGGGTGATCAGTTTGAAGTTAGAGATTGAAGGGGTGATGTTGAATGTAGTGAGTGGTTATGCTCCACAAGTAGGCTGTAAGCTGGAAGAAAAGGAGAGATTCTGGAGTGAGTTAGATGAGGTGATGGAGAGTATTCCCAGAGGGGAGAGAGTAGTGGTGGGAGCAGACTTCAACGGTCATGTGGGCGAGGGCAACAGAGGTGATGAGGAAGTGATGGGCAGGTTTGGTGTTAAGGAAAGGAATCCAGAAGGACAGATGGTGGTGGACTTTGCCAAGAGGATGGAAATGGCTGTAGTTAACACTTATTTCCAGAAGAGGGAGGAACATAGAGTTACCTACAAGAGTGGTGGTAGGAGTACGCAGGTGGACTACATCCTAAGTAGACGAGCCAATCTTAGAGAGATCACTGACTGCAAAGGAGAGAGTGTAGCCAGACAGCATCGGATGGTGATGTGTAGGATGTTTCTGGTGGTCAGGAAGAAGAGGGGAGGAAAGATGGAAAAAGAGACCAAGTGGTGGAAGTTGAAAAAGGAAGACGGTTGTGAGGAATTCAGACAGAAGCTGAGACAGGCTTTGGGTGGTCAGGAAGAGCTTCCAGAGGACTGGGAAACTACAGCAGAAGTGATCAGGGAGACAGGTAGGAAGGTGCTAGGTGTGTCAGCAGGAAGAAGGAAAGAAGATAAGGAAACATGGTGGTGGAATGAGGAAGTACAGGACATCATCCAGAGGAAGAGGCTAGCTAAAAAGAAGTGGGACATCGAAAGGACTGAAGAAAGTAGACAAGACTACAAGGAATCACAGCGCAGGGTGAAGAGGGAGGTGGCAAAGGCCAAACAGAAGGCATATGATGAGTTGTATGCCAGGTTAGACACGAGAGAAGGTGAGAAGGAATTGTACAGATTAGCGAGACAGAGAGATAGAGATGGGAAGGATGTGCAACAGATAAGGGTGATTAAAGATAGAGATGAAAGGGTTCTAACAAGTGAGGAGAGTGTGCAGAGAAGATGGAAGGAGTATTTTGAGGAGTTGATGAATGAGGAGAACGAGAGGGAAAAAAGGGGGGAAGAGGTGAACATTGTAGAGCAGGAAGTTGAAAAGATTAGAAAGGATGAGGTGAGGAAGGCTCTGAGGAGAATGAAGAGTGGAAAGGCTGTTGGTCCAGATGACATCCCTGTGGAGGTGTGGAAGTGTCTAGGAGAGACAGCAGTGGAGTTCCTATCTAGGTTAATCAACAGGATTCTAGAGAGTGAGAAGATGCCTGAGGAATGGAGGAGAAGTGTCCTAGTGCCAATCTTTAAGAACAAGGGTGATGTGCAGAGTTGTAACAACTACAGAGGTATAAAGTTGATGAGCCAGACAATGAAACTCTGGGAAAGAGTAGTGGAAGCTAGGCTAAGAAGGGAAGTGGATATTTGCTAGCAGCAGTATGGCTTCATGCCCAGGAAGAGCACTACTGATGCAATTTTGCTCTGAGAATGCTAATGGAGAAGTACAGAGATGGTCAGAAGGAGCTGCACTGCGTCTTTGTGGACTTAGAGAAAGCGTATGACAGGGTGCCGAGAGAGGAGCTATGGTCCTGTATGAGGATGTCAGGAGTGGCAGAGAAGTACGTCAGAGTAGTTCAGGATATGTATGAGAGGAGTATGACAACAGTGAGATGTGCTGCAGGTCAGACAGAGGAGTTCAAGGTGGAGGTGGGGCTACATCAAGGATCGGCTTTGAGTCCATTCTTGTTTGCTATGGTGATGGACAGGTTGACAGATGAGGTCAGACAGGAATCTCCATGGACAATGATGTTTGCAGATGACATTGTAATCTGTAGTGAGAGTAGAGAGCAGGTGGAGGGACAGCTGGAAAGTTGGAGGTCTGCTCTAGAAAGAAGAGGAATGAAAGTCAGTCGTAGTAAGACAGAATACATGTGTTTGAACGAGAGTGAGGGAAGTAGAACAGTGAGGTTACAAGGGGCTGAGGTCAAGAAGGTGGAGGAGTTTAGGTATTTGGGGTCAACAGTCCAGTGCGACGGGGAGTGTGGAAAAGAGGTGAAGAGGCGAGTGCAGGCAGGTTGGAGTG
Source organism: Danionella dracula (assembly GCA_900490495.1). NCBI lineage: Eukaryota > Metazoa > Chordata > Actinopteri > Cypriniformes > Danionidae > Danionella > Danionella dracula. Next base: position 13,756 of record UELW01000376.1, read on the forward strand.
GGTGGAGAAAAGTGTCAGGGGTGTTGTGTGACAGAAGAGTGTCAGCAAGAATCAAAGGAAAGGTGTACAGAACAGTAGTGAGAGCAGCTATGATGTATGGGTTAGAGACTGTAGCAGTGAGGAAGAGACTCGAGGCAGAGATGGAAGTAGCAGGGATGAGGATGTTGAGGTTCAGTTTAGGAGTGACAAGGATGGACAAGATTAGGAACGAGCACATCAGAGGAACAGCTCAGGTTGGTTGTTTTGGAGACAAAGTCAGAGAAGCCAGATTGAGATGGTTTGGACATGTGCAGAGAAGGGATAGTAGTTATATTGGTAGAAGGATGTTGGAGATGGAGCTGCCAGGCAAGAGGGCGAGAGGAAGGTCAAAGACGAGTTATATGGGTGTGCTGAAGGAGGACATGAAGGTAATTGGTGCAAGAGTAGAGCATACTGAGGCCAGAGTTAGGTGGAAACAGATGATTTGCTGTGGCGACCCCTAAACTGGGAACAGCCGAAAGAAGAAGAAGAAGTAGATACTAAATAAAAGATCTATCAAATTCGAAGCAAAAAGAGGCCAAGACGATAATTTTTTCTAGGAGACACAGAACCACACACTCAATTTTCTAGTAATATTTAGATTAAGTAAAATTCTAACATGTAAAACTGTTTAACTTAAGGGGGTTCTGTTTGAGTTCTGCTTTTCTGCATTTTTTTTCAAGGGGCAAGTATGAAAATGCTGGTAATGTGATTCGAAGTGGACTTAAATTTGGTTTTCCTTGAGAGAATCCTTGATGGTAAGACGACCCAAAATTGTCTTCAAATATATTTGGTTTTGGTTGTAAAAATACATGAGCTAACTTACAAAACGGCTAAAAATGTTTGACTCATGAATCAGATTTTTCCCTCCCTCAGATTTTTTAGTGATCAAAGGTTTCATTTAACCTGATCAAACAATCCTTCCACAGAACCAGCTAAAATAATCAGCTTGTACCAATAAACAAATTGAGCATTTAATTTGGAATGAAATGAAACACTCACCTATTAGTTCTTCTGTTTCTTCTTCTTTTATTCTGCAGAGTTCTTCTTTCAGCTCCATCTTTGTCTCTCCAGGAGTTTCTTCTTCCTTTTTGATCTGGAACAGGTTCTCACAGTCTTTCTTCACTTCAGTTGAGACTAGGATTAAAAACAACAAATAAGAGAATAAACCATGAACCGATGTCTAAAAACACAACAAAAATCAACAACACATAAGATGGTCTGAGTACGTGGCTTTGAGTTGATTTTGGATTCTAAATTAAAATTAAAATAATAATAATACTAATAATAAAAATTAGGGCTAAATTCAGTTTCCCTTTGATAATTTAAAGAACAATAATACAATTACCAGTGCTTAATAGAAGTTTGTATTAGTTAATAAATAAGCTACTTAAAATACCAAGCTCTTTTAGTTGTTATTTCATGATTTATTATTTCAGGTCGGGATGCTGAGGAACGTCTCAACCTGAAACCATTCTTTCTCTTCAGGTTTCACAGCTAGCTTCTCTGTAAAAGTCTCTTCGCATTCTGACACTTCCTGTTTGAACTGTGTGTTTTGGAACAGATTCGCACACTCTTTGTTCTCATCAGTTGAGCCTATAATTTAAAAGACAAATCAGAAAATAATAGAAAATATATCTTGAGCTGATGTCACAAAACAAAAACCGTTTATCTGGCATTAAACACCATTTCTATTTGAATTATTTGAGTATTTTAACACAAAAATGAAACAGTGACCTGTTAGTTCTTCTGTTTCTTCTTCTTTTATTCCGCAGAGTTCTTCTTTCAGCTCCATCTTTACTCGAGTATTACTGCAGTCTGTGATTAGTTTCTGCTGCTGGAGTTCTTCTGTTTCTTTCTTCTTCAGCTGAAGAGAAAGATCTTCTCAATCTTGTCCTCTTTCTTTTCTTCTTCTTGGTTTAACAGCAAGCTAAAGGTCCTCTGCTGCCTCCTGCTGGACGGATGTATGTACATGAATGAACCATGAATCTCGTGTCTCTCCACTGAACACGCAAAACTGCTCTAAACAATTTTACTACAAAATTAACTTCAGCCAAGCGTAAAAGTTATACATTTTAGTCGAAGAGTAGTTAGTGAATTTTCACAAAGTTTTATTAGCCAAGATTAAATATGATCACCATTTTGTCTGGAATACAGAGTTGAAATTTCCACGTCTGGAAAAGATTGCGCGCTCACCGTAATCCGGACACTGTGTGTTCTTTCTTCTTTTCTTCCAAATGGTTGGTCCAAAACCCGATCTGAAGAGCCACCGAGCTCGTGTTTATGCTAGTAATGTCCCGATCAGGTTTTTTTACCCTCGAGTCCGAGTCATTTGATTTGAAGATCTATCGCGTCCCGATCCGATACTTTCTGAAACATAAAGAAACAATATAAACAACATTGAAGAAACAGAAGTAAATTAGATTTATTTAAATCACCTTTTTAATATTTAACAACTCTTAAGGAAAAGACTCTAAATGTTATATTATACTTAATTATATTATAGTTCTATTTCTTTGTGGATATGGATTTTCACAGCTGATTTCTCAGCAGACGTCCGTGGATGTTTGAGCACGAGAAGCTTGTTGGTTTGGCTCCAATGTCGGCAGTTGTGGTCCGGTGGATGAGGAGATCGACTTGTGATCTGAAGGTCGCAGGTTCGATCCCCAGATCCACCGAGTTGAAGTTGGAGTGAGTGAAACACTTGCTCTCCATCTTCAGCAACCACAGCTGTGGAGCCCTCGCAGCCATGGCTCCCACTGTTCCTTGGGCCCCCGCAGCCATGGCTCCCACTGCTCCCCGGGCCCCGCAGCCATGGCTCCCACTGTTCCTCGGGCCCCGCAGCCATGGCTCCCACTGCTCCCCAGGCCCCGCAGCCATGGCTCCCACTGCTCCCCGGGCCCGCAACCATGGCTCCCACTGATCCCCGGGCCCCGCAACCATGGCTCCCACTGATCCCTTGGCTCCCACTGCTCGGGTGAGTGCTCACGGTGTGTGTGTGTGTGTGTGTGTGTGTGTACAGTGAATGGGTTTGATGTAGAGCACACGTTCCAGATTTGGCTCTAGAACTGCTCACTTTCTCTTTGATGATTGTTACGATTCCTGCGGATCGTAGCGTCATGGCGTTGTGTGTGTTTGTGTGTGCTCCCGTGCTGACAGTGTTTATGTTTCTATCACATGTGACCGTCTTGCTGGGATCTGGGGATTGGCCACGATTCAACGTCAGCGCGCTCAGTTGCTTTCGGCCAATCCGGGCAGATCAACGCCTGGAGAGAGCTGGCTCAGCGAGGGAGGTGATCCGTGGACAAGGAAGCGTTGTGTGTGTCACGAAGGTGTTCTGATCTGCTCAGAGTTAGCGTGTCGCACATACAGAGGGACTTTCCCTGTTATATACACTAGTGAGGGAGCTGGGGCGTCATTCCTGTATTTGTGTTTGAGCCAGCGTAGGCAAGGCACAGCGTCGTATACGCTGAAGACCTCGGTTTTTATTTTTGTCTTTTGTTTTTGATTAGAGAAGTTTGGGGAGGGGGAGTTTAGTAAGATTCCTTTTGGTTCTATTTGTTTGTTCATTTGACGCTGCCTGGTTTTTTTTGTTTTCTTTTTCCATATTTAATAGTGAGCGACTTTTTGTTAAGAAGGACATTTAAGTGCTTGTTTATTGGCGTTATGGTTTGTCATTGTTTTACTTTATGATAGGCAATAAAATTATTTTCAATATACTAGTTCAGTTGTGTGCGTGTTCCTCTTCACTCTTCCTGCTTGACCTGATTTGTTGCTAACTCTTTCTTTCGATGTTACGGCCTTAGCCAACGAGCTAAAGCTATTTTTATAAGGTCGTAACAATGATGTCAAACTCGCATTTTTATGGAAATCGCTGCTCAGAATATTCGTGCTCAGAACTCTCTGATGTTCAAGTGTTGTTGTAGTGTATCCCCGCGTCCACTTGCAAACTGTTACAACAAACTGTTGGAGTCTAACCTAGCGTCCTCAGTTCTGGCTCTGTGCAGAGGCGTTATTCCGCCACTAGATGGTGCTAGCGTGTTTGTTCAGTTCTGGTTTTATTTTCTTCTCTCTTCCCTTCCTGCCAGTATTTACACACACACAGCTGTGTGCTGATGTCTCTCTCTCTCTCTTCAATAAAGAAAATATATGTAGAGATAAAGCTAAAGTTACGCGAGTAAACACGCTGCGAAAGCGCAACACAAATATTAATCAATAACTCGCAGAGTGGATCCGGTTCAGAGGAAAGAGAGGTTCTGGTTTCGGTCGGATGATGTCATGTTACGTAAATGAGCAATAACAAACACGCCTTCCACTGATTTCTCTCTTTATTTCACTTTCAGCAGATGCTCCTCAAAAGGTCTGCAGGGCGCTCACCATCAGGACGAGATCCTCCACACTGAGAGCTTGCTGCTCCCCAAAACACAAAACCAGCTCCAACCTCACTCTTCTGTTTACATTAATATCCAAACAAAGGTTTCATAGTAAACTCGCTCTTACATTAGTAGATTTAAGCTCTTAAATCGCCATAAAAGCGGAGAACAAAGAAATCCTCACCAGCAGAATCTCTCTCGGTTCTCTTTTCTTCTTCTTCTGAGGTTTTCTGGCCGTTTGGAGCCGCGCTTTTGGCTCATCAGCGCCTCCTCCTGGTGATGTGGTTTGGAGCTGTTATGAAGCAATTTTCTTAGTTCTGTTTTAGCCAGAAACCTGAAAAAGAACAGCTGAATTGTATAATAAATGTGTGTATTATAATTTGAAAAGACAGAAATGGGGAGGTCATCCCGCAATGTAAAGTAAAATTCAATAAAGACAGACTACGACTTTCAGTCCGATTTCTCTTTACTTTTCAGCATAAGGTCATTAAACAGCAATATGGAGGGTTACAGAACCAACTCTCAAAACTGTACCTCCCTATGTTGCTCCATAGGTGGAGTATATATACAGGAAGTTATCTCTGAAGCAAGTTAGGGTCAGCTCACGTTATTTTCAATGTTCAAAGTACACCTAATAATATGTTCCACATGAACATTGAACAGCAATAAAGGAGGGTTTCTATTTCCTTCTTTTTTCCTTTGTGTTTTTTAGTGAATATTTTTTATTTTCTTTGCTTCTTGTTTTGCTGCATCAGCTTCCTCATCTCCATCAATGTTTTTATGAGCAGGTATCCAATCAAAATGATGGTTGTTTATTTATTTATTTTCATTTTTGTTATTTCTTCTAATATTTCAGTTATAATTTCATGTCTTGTATTTGATTTGCTGAATCTATGTTTGAAAGTGCTGCTGAACTATCGGAGTAAAATACTGTTAGTTTAATATTAGTTTATGTTCACATTTATTTGCTATCTTTATTGCTGTCAGTTCTGCAGTGAAGACTGTGAGGGGATCAGTTTATCTTTCTTTTATTCTGATTTGTTTCCTGATATCACAACAGCTGCTCCTGTTCTACCTGGAGCTGGATCTTTAGAGCCTTCTGTGGAGATTTCTGACTGAGTTTACGATTCTTCAGCAAAATAAATCAACTCTGATCAACGCTCCAGAGCAGAAGGGGGCGCTAATGCAGCAACAAGCTGAATGCCACCCGCAGCAAAACAAGAAGAAGAAGAAAACGAGGTTCCGCTGGTAAGAACTTCTTTGTTCTCCTCCGTTTTTAACTATTTAAGATCGTAAATCTAATGTGAACCCTTTGTTTGGATATGAATGTGAGAGAGAATGTAATAGTTTGGCTTGTAGAAACTCTCCAGAAAGCCTCTTTGTTTGCTGGATTAGAGCAGCATTAACACTGACATGAGTTCGTTCAAGAACACGAGTTCGTTTCAACAGATTCTTTAATTCAGAGTAAATGTGTTCGTGCTTATAACAGGATTCCATTCGTTTATAAAAGATTAGTGTTACGATCACAAACCTTTGTTTACAGTCGATGTGGCAGCTGAATTCGTGCCCTCTGGAGGCAACTGCGCATGTGCGTAGATACTAGAGTTACGGAGAGCCAAACGGGACACATTTCCTTTCGCTTCATTAAAACGTCTGCGATGAGCTGCATTTAATTGAAATAAGTTAAACACAAATGTTTATTCTGAGAGATAAAGAGTACAGATGGTGAATCTGGAGAGAATGTAAATACAAGCAGCTAAACTCACGCATGAAATGTTTTATTTAAGAACTCATGAAGCTCTGACACTGACGCAGAAACAGAACAATTAACATTAATAAATGTGATGTTCTTTTTTCACTGAGTCTGAATGAATGGTGATTAATTAGTTTAAAATACGGTACATTTGTATTTTAATTGACAGGTGTATTGTGATGATCTTTGCAACAAAAAAATACAATCATAATAATTTTACAACTTAAAAAAGTTGACCAAAGTTCTGTTAAAAAAACAAAAGTAAAAAACTCTCACGCAACACAAAGTGCAGGAGCTGCTCTGCTACATAAAAACATTTACCCAGAAATAATTAACAATAACAATATTATTACATTTAAATTTTAGGATGAATTGTCTATTGTTGAAACATGGCTGAAGTAGTTGTGGGGGGGTGGGTTTGGGGGGTGGGGGTCTCCCGGGGAGTAATTGAGTGTAGAAGCGTCTCTGCTGAACATCATCTGCTCAGTTGAGGAGGAGAGGAGACAGCAGCTCTCCAAAGGATGAGAGACGTGAGAGCAGATGAAGAGCGGCGCAGGGGTGCTGTGTGTGGCTCAACTCGGTAGATCAAGTATCCCAGATAGAGTTTTGTTGCTGGTGGAGCCGCTTTATATTAGCAGGAAATCATAGTTATTACAGCAGCTGCTTTAGTAGATTCAAAAAGGATAACAAAATACTATTCTATTTTTTTTCTGTTAAGCTATTTAAAAAATATATTTAACTAAACAAATGTTATTTTAGGGGTTACACAATGCAAAATATACTGCTGAATCTGAACTTGATGGAGCTGAAAACAAAACTTTGTGTTTGTGATTAATTAACTTCCATACAACCGTCCAGCAGGAGGCAGCAGAGCACCTTTCGTTTGTTTCTGCTTCTGTTAAACCCAGAAGAAGAAAAGAGAACAAAGAGATGTGAGAAGATCTTTCTCTTCAGCTGAAGAAGAAACAAACAGAAGAACTCCAGCAGCAGAAACTAATCACAGACTGCAGTAATACTCGAGTAAAGATGGAGCTGAAAGAAGAACCCTGCGGAATAAAAGAAGAAGAAACAGAAGAACTAACAGGTCAGTGTTTCTCTTTGTGTTTAAACTCTGATCGAGAATCCAAAGAGAAAGTAGTTTTAATGAGCAAAAAATAAACAGATTTTTGTTGTGTTTTAGACATCGGTTCATGGTTTATTCTCTTATTTGTTGTTTTTAATCCTAGTCTCAGCTGAAGTGAAGAAAGACTGTGAGAACCTGTTCCAGATCAAAAAGGAAGAAGAAACTCCTGGAGAGACAAAGATGGAGCTGATAGAAGAACTCTGCAGAATAAAAGAAGAAGAAACAGAAGAACTAATAGGTGAGTGTTTCTTTTCATTCTGAGAGAATCTAAAGAGAGAAAAAGTGAGGAGTGACTCAGATGAACTCGTCTCATCGTTCACACATTTAGTTTAATATTACTTTAAAAGAGATTAGAATGTGATCATAATCTACAAAATATTAAAACATCAAAATGAAAGTCACCCAGAATATTATTTGATCCAAGTTTCAACAATTAGAATCTAATGTTAATATGTTTTTAAAAGACAATGCATATATTTTTAAAAGTATATATATTTTTCTTTTAAAAGTAACATGTTTGCTACTAATAAAACATCTTTTTGCAAACATGAAAATAGTTCCATGTTTTTTTAGAACGATAATCAAACAGTATTTCTTTCCATCACATTTCTTTAGTTCAATACAATTCATACAGATATCTTTAATTGGAAATGTGTGACTGTGCTGGTTCTCTGAAGAATCAGGGACTCAGGGGTTCCACAAATGGTTCATTTTACACCATCTGCAGAGAACACGAGCGCGGTTACAGAGCAGACAGAGCTCACTCGATGGTGCAAGGCAAACTAAAATAATGAAACGTATGTGGTTTGTGAGTTTCAATCCACACGTGTTACTCATATGTTGCTAATTAAACTTAACTCGTTAATTAACAGACCAGAAATACTAATAAGGTGATATTACACTGTGAAATGATAAAACCATAACTTTGTGACTGTAAATAATAGAGACATCTTACCAGCATCAGATCTTCACGTAACTGCTGGTGAAGATTGTATACCGCCCCCTGGTGTGCTACACTGCCGAGGGCACGGCAACCAATAGCACGTCTGACTTGTTCAAGTCTACACACACTAAGCTCACACTAGAAACTGTGTCCTTCTCTTTTACAGAAGAATCATTAAAAACTTTCAGGTTTAAAATATTCCACTCTTTTCCTAAATCTTTAACATTTCCACAATTATCCACTGTTACGTCTCTTGGATGTTAAAGAGTCTAGGAGAAGACGCACGTTTAATATTTGTGAACAATTTATATGCTGTGGAAACAAAAGAGTCAAAGAACCAATATTCCAAATAGTGATATTTTATTTACAGTGTAAACAAAACAACAACCCACCAAAACACAAATACTTATTTACAAAAAAACCACACACACGAACCTCACCCCTAAGAGAGAGATTTTTGAGTGGCGTCTGCGAATCCCTAATCTGAGGAAATGATAACGCTATTAACTACAAAGAAAGAACTCAATGACTCAGCGGCTATAAAACGCTGATCTAACCTACTTTATTCTTTTACACAATGGGTGATGCGCACTCTACTAACTAGTGGACATAACAAGAAATTTACCTGAGCTATGTTAGTGTATGTCACGTGACGTCTAACTATTCTCCCTCCTCGGGGTGAAAGACTGACTGTCAAAGTCACGCTTCAGCTCTTCTCAGCAGGGTATCTCACACGAACACTAACAATAGCAAACGAAGTAGCACAGCACAACACCATCTACCCAGCTCCTCTCGAAGACGGTGCCTCTTAAGTCCTTTATACAAATGATGGTCGATGTAGCGTGCTCTGATAGGTCCTTTCCTTGTGACGTCATGAAAGATGGTGATCTCTGATTGCCGGCTTGTGTGGAAATCAGCCGCAACGACGCAGAGAGACAGGATCCACAGCGAATGGGAGCTAGAACGTGGGACTCAAGCATTCATTGATACAAAAAACAACTTGTTAGGGTAAACAAAAGGAGTCAATACAAACATTGGCCGTAACATCCACTTTGTCTACGAGGGTCCTGCTCTAGCTTCAGCGGATCCGCTGCACATCGTCCTCAGCTGAACTCTCTTTCCTCCGCTCTCAGTAGCTGCTGCTGAAGCCTCCATAGATAGAACTGAGAGAGTGCTGCCTCAGCGAGAGGAAGCTGTCTCCTCCACAGCTTTCACTTTTTACAAAACCCTAATCAATATCTTCATTCGGTAATGAAGCCGATTCTTTTTAGCCAGTTCTTTTTGCATCAGTTTTTTTTTCATTAAAATAGTATTTCTTTTTCCACTTTTCAAGCTATTTGACTGCTTCAGAATCCTTCTCACACATAGCATCTAGTTCGTAGCTCTTTTGCGACACTATTACTCATTTGGTAATATTTACATTTGTACGTGTGTCTCAGAGAACGGCTCCGCGCTCCTCTCTCACCGGGTCGTCCCACCACCAACGATTCCCTCAAAGAAAACCGCTTTTACTTCGAATCACATTAACAGTATTTTCATTCAGGCCTCTCAGTCTCCGATTGATCTGAAAAGCAGAAAACCCTTTTAAACATTAGAATTAAATTTAAGTTGAATCTTACCTGAATATTGAGTTTGTGGGTCAGTGTCTCCTAGGAGAAATGTTCTCGTCACCCTCCTCCATCAGACAGGTCCTGGTCTCTTTATGCTTTGAATCTGATACATCTTACATTTAGCATCTTCATCACATGGAATTATGAACTCAGATTTCATTATTATTTTAACAGTTCTAATAAAAGATGTTTAGTGCTTTTTGAAGTAAATGGATTGAGTTAAAATGAAGTTTAAAAGAAATGTATTTTGATATAATATGATCTATGAATTTTGTCTTTTAATTTATCACAGGCTCAACTGAAATTAACAAAGACTGTGAGAATCTGTTCCAAGAAACCCAGGTCAAAAAAGAAGAAATTTCCCAATCTGAAGAGAAATTCACAGAGAAACCAGCGTCAAAAAGAAAAAATGAAGATTGTCACTACTGCTCATTATGCAGAAAGAGTTTCAGTAAAAAAAGCTGTTTTAAGAAACACATGATGATTCACACTGGAGAGAAACCATACAAATGTTCAGCGTGTGAAAAGCGTTTCACCAATTTATCCAGTCTTAAATCTCATGAGAGGATTCACACTGGAGAGAAACCTTACAGATGTTCACACTGCAAAAAGAGTTTCTATACGTCATCAGATCTTAAACGTCATGAGATGATTCACTCTGGAGAGAAACCATATCAATGTGCACAGTGTGAAAAGCGTTTTATCGAATCATGTAGTCTTAAATATCATGAGAGGATTCACACGGGAGAGAAACCATACAAATGTTCAGTCTGTAAAAAGACTTTCAGCAGATCATCTCATCTTAAAACCCATGAGAGGATTCACACTAAAGAGAAACCATACAAATGTTCAATCTGCAAAAAGAGTTTCACTCAATTGTCCTCTCTTAAAAACCATGAGTGGGTTCACACTGAAGAGAAACCTCACAAATGTTCAATCTGCAAAAAGAGTTTCACTCAATTGTCCTCTCTTAAAACCCATGAAAGGAATCACACTGGAGAGAAACCTTACAGATGTTCACACTGCAAAACGAGTTTCATTTATATGTCCTCTCTTAAAACCCATGAGATGAGTCACACTGGAGAGAAACCATACAAATGTACGTGTGAAAAGCGTTTCACCAATTTATCCAGTCTTAAACGTCATGAGAGGATTCACACTGGAGAGAAACCATACACATGTTCTACCTGTAAGATGAATTTCAAAGAATTGTCCACTCTTAAATCTCATGAGAGGATTCACACTGGGAAAAAACATACGAATGTTCAGCCTGTGAAAATACTTTTATCGGTTTATCCACTTTTAACTGTCACACTGGAGAGAAACACTGCAACTGTTCATACTGTAAAAAAGTTTTGATTCTTCATGGGACTTAAATTGTGTATTTCTGTTTATTTCATGAATTAATGTGCCATTTCAGACTGTGAGGTTGTTGATATGATTTCTTTTGTTAATACAAATATGCAGGTGTATGATCTAAATGATGGAACAAAATAAAGTGTAAACACCTTAATGATCATGGAGAAGTTATTGTGAACAGATGCTTGAACCACTTCAGCTGGCTCCTCTCGATGTGGAGCAGCAGTGGCTCTAGTCCAAGCTCCTCCCGAGTGATGGAGCTCCTCACTCTATCTCCAAGTGCCCCCTCACCCTACGAAGGAAACATCATCACGCACGCTTTGTTCCTTTGTTTATCAAGAACATAAATTAGGTTACTTTGAATTCATATGGATGAAAAACTATATATTAGGAGAGAGAGATTTAGGGGGTTTGGTTAATGATTCGGAAGCTAATGATTCCGAATAAACAGTCGTCTGTAAGAAAGAAGAAACATCTCAAACGGAAGAGAGAGAAACCAAGAAACAAACTGGATCCAAAAATTCTCAAATCTGTTCTGAGTGTGGAAAGAGTTTTTCAGTTTTACAAAATCAGAGGGTCCACACAGGAGAGAAACCATACTCATGTGATGAATTCATTCATTCATTCATCTTCATGTCGGCTTTCTTCCCTTTCGAGGTCGCCACAGCGGAATGAACCGCCAACTCTCTGGCATATGTTTTACGCAGCGGATGCCCTTCCAGCTGCAACCCATCGCTGGGAAACACACATTCACACTTTAACACTATGGGCAATTGTTCTTATTCACTTATTCCGCATGTCTTTGGACTTGTGGGGAAACCAGAGCAAACCCACGCGATCACGAGGAGAACATGAGAACTCCACACAGAAATGCCAACCGACCCAGCCGAGGCTCGAACCAGCAACCTTCTTGCTGTGAGACGACCGTGCTACCCACTGCGCCACCATGACGCCCAAATACTTTATGATAGAAGAAAAATCTTCTCTATCACTTCAAAGGATCAAACATCAAAGGATTCACACTGGAGAGAAACCATACTCATGTGAGGACTGTAGATTGAGTTTTATACAATTAAGCAATTTAAGAAGACACCAGAGGACTCGTACGAGATAGAAACCATATCTGTGTTCCATTTGTAGAAAGACTTGTAATTCACCTTCTTGTTTGAGTTATCATAAGAAAACTCATATCCAGAAATGAGTTTAAATGAATATTTTCTTTAATATTTGTTCATCGTTAAAAGACTATTTAGTTTCCCCTAACAGTTTGATTTTATGTCAATAAAACAGCATATTTAAATTTGTCAGCATGCATAAGTTCTGCTTGTAGCGCACACTTAGTTCCTTAAGTAATGTCGATGTTCATCTGAGCGGAGATCTAGTTGGTGCTGGTAGAGGATGAGGACCTCTTGTTTCATTGGACCAATCCACCTTCTCGTGACCTCAGATCATTGTGTGTTCGTTCATGTTTTAGATTTCTTTATTTGTGTGTTTTAAGGTCTGATCAGTTTATCTGTTACTCTTTTATCTTCAGCTAACGGGTCGGTTGGTTTGATGTCTCAGTTGATTCTTTGTAGATTTTAATTTCATTTTTGTTAAGATGATATCTATTATGGGTCCTTCAGAATTGTGATGATTCTTTGGAAAAATAAAATAGTTATTCTTTGGAGCTCTAATGTGTCCTCTTGACTTCATGCTTGGTCCCTCACGATCACACGAAGGTGATGTTTGAGATGTCAGGTGCGCTGGTACCAGTTTTACACCAGTTTCATGTGATGACTGTAAAAAGAGTTTTATACAAGCAGATAATTAAGAGAACAGCAGAGGATTTATTCTGGAGAGAAACCATATTCATGTGATGACTGGAAAGAGTTTGTATCTAACAAATCCAATAAAAGTTTTTACAAAGGTTCCGACACATCAGTTTCAACTTTTCAATTTCAGAAGAAGTCCTAGCCACGAAAACCTTGAGGCTGGTTCCTAAAGGAGAAGTGTAAAGTAATGTAACGAGTCGACTATACGTTATCTTTACATCAAATACTGAAAATGAAGAACTAGCTGAAGGAAAACCTCGGGAGGCTGCGGCTTCAGAGGATCCTCCAAAGGCTGCTTTAATCGAATGTAAATGTGACGCGGAGCGCTCTTTGCGAAGCATCTTTTCATTTCCTTCTATCCCTGAATGTGATGGTACCCATATTAAAGTCTCTGTTCTATCTTCCTGATTCTTGTCATCTACGCCTTTTCATACGAATGCGTTGTAAGGAACTGAACTATGCCTTTGAGTGATCCTCTTGAGAAGGTCTAGCCATTTGCTTTGAGTGCCAGGAACCAACAGAGACGGCCACTTTTTTCAGATGCTTATTGTGCAGATGGCACAGACTGAGCTGAGATGCCGCTCACATGATTATGTAAACTAAGTAAAAGAGCTGTTCTTTTGGAACAGAACTGAGAGTGATCTCACAGCTTGACTCAAACATTAAAACATACAATACAGGAGCCACGAGACTGGGTCTGGGAGCCGAGTGATCAACTCTCTATTGTTTTGCTTCTCTCTCACCAATCTCTCAGTGAACCAACCACACACAAGCAACTTATAAATTTATGGGTTTTCACAGCAGGACAGCCTTTCAAAGTCAAAGAACCAATCAGTGTAAATGATGTAATTTGATATTGATATCTCGGGTATTTGAAGGGGCTTGTCCCGAAGCTCGAGGAGTTTCTCCAATCAGAGCTCCCGCAGCAGGTCATGTGGTGCGCAGCCTCTCTCGATGATCAGGTAAATAATGATTATGATTTCATCTTCTTATTTGTTCTGTCAGAATTCATTTGGTTAGAACTTTAAACTGTACTGAACTGAATGTATTTGATGATTGCATTTTAACTGGAGTTGGATTTGTTTACGATTTACCTGGTTAATAAATTGACAATCATTTGTTTTGAAGTTTGTCCGGAAATCATTATTTATCATTACTTCTGATGTATCGTTTCTGTTAGCTGGAGTGACATCGCACAGATAGTTGTTTTATTCATTGTTTGTATTCGGATGAGTTACCTGGAGCTAAAAGTTCAGATTAGTGAAGAAGACTTTTGTTATATTCAGATATTCTGATCAGTAAGAGCGCGTCTGATCAACACATTCTCTGTATGAATTATTCTGCAACTCTTAAGTTCTCATAATTCCTGTTTGCGTGGCTCTTGTTCGTTGGGAACTCAACTCCGGAATGAGAAGTCCCAAGAAGCGACGGAATATTTCTGAATCCCTTGAACGATTATAAAACACTTTTTGATCATCGAAGGCTCATGAAGAATTGAGACCTTTGGAAAGCAACAGAATTCAGAACCTTAAGATGTGAACAAATAACTCCTAAAGTAATATAATTTACCGAAGAAACTAATAACCGAGAGGAGAAAATAACATGAACATAAATTATTAATTTTAATGGAGTCAGATTTAAAGGTTTTATTGGTTTTATTCAAACTTTCATCATTACACAGTTAGCGCGTTCGTCTGTATTTCTTTGTTCTCGCGCTGTTTATCCAGCAGAGAGCAGCAGCACGCAAAACCACCTTCCTGCCACCTTTGATTCCGTCTTTGGGCAAAGGAATAACATCTTACAAGCTCTAGCGGTTCTTCCATCAGTTCCTGAAGCAAGCTGCATTAATCCAGATCATGAAAATCTAAATGATCTCACACTGCAGCTTCTGAAACAACAAACTCAGAGAGCTGATCTTATAGATTATTAGATCACTAATAATCACTAGTAACTGTTATTGATCTGCTGCGCTGATAACTAGTATTGATTAGTTTCACAGCAGCATGGGTTAATTTAAACACAGCAGAAATAATTCTGTTTTTATTATTTACAAATTAATCAACCTTCCTTAAGTGAAAAAGGAACATTTTTATGTGTGAGTTTAACTGCTTGTGTTTACATTCTCTCCAGATTCACCATCTGTACTCTTTGTCTCTCAGAATAAACATTTGTGAAACATCAACAATTAAATCTAAAAAAAAAAGCTCCTTAAATCCTTGGAAGAAAAAGCTGTCAGATTGTTGTGTTCAAGAGCAAGTGTTTCCTGAGTGAAAACTAACACTGGAGCTTTCTCACTCGCTGAGAGTTCAGAGATCCTGAGTCCCTGAATCTCTCTCATCTGGAAAGAAGCTTTTTCTGATGTCGCTGCAGACTCAGTTGACGGCTGTGGTAGAAGGTTCTGTAGCAGTAAAAGCAGCCATGATTCTTCACTCTGGCCTAAGAACTCCTCGGTGTCGCCCGGTAGAGCTGGAGGAAGAGTCCTCGGTGTCCCCCGGTAGAGCTGGAGGAAGAGTCCTCGGTGTCCCCCGGTAGAGCTGGAGGAAGAGTCCTCGGTGTCCCCTGGTAGAGCTGGAGGAAGAGTCCTCGGTGTCCCCCGGTAGAGCTGGAGGAAGAGTCCTCGGTGTCCCCCGGTAGAGCTGGAGGAAGAGTCCTCGGTGTCCCCCGGGAGAGCTGAGGAAGAGTCCTCGGTGTCCCCCGGGAGAGCTGGAGGAAGAGTCCTCGGTGTCCCCCGGTAGAGCTGGAGGAAGAGTCCTCGGTGTCCCCCGGGAGAGCTGGAGGAAGAGTCCTCGGTGTCCCCCGGGAGAGCTGGAGGAAGAGTCCTCGGTGTCCCCCGGTAGAGCTGGAGGAAGAGTCATCGATGGCCCCCGGTAGAGCTGGAGGAAGAGTCCTCTGTCCCCCGGTAGAGCTGGAGGAAGAGTCCTCGGTGTCCCCCGGTAGAGCTGGAGGAAGAGTCCTCGGTGTCCCCCGGTAGAGCTGGAGGAAGAGTCCTCTGTCCCCCGGTAGAGCTGGAGGAAGAGTCCTCGGTGTCCCCCGGTAGAGCTGGAGGAAGAGTCCTCGGTGAGGGAGGTCTGGGCTCGCCCCGGATAAACAGATGAAGATGGGACTTTTATTGTTATTTTGTTTCTCTTTTTTAAACAGACTAAATTGGTTTCTCAGTTCATAACTATTTTAGGAGCTGATGAATGAATGAATCTCATTCCAGGCTTAAAACTGTTTTTCTATTTTCAGTGGAATTAATTTCCAGGTGTTTTCTTAAGGAAATGTGTTATTGTGATGTGTTAGATTTTGAGTAATTATACTATCAATAATTAAAATTAAAAAAAAAAACAGACTCATTAATCTATAACGTTGATTTAAAGCTCATTCTGTTAAATTAATACATGTTGTTCTTTTAACACTTTTTCTATACATATACATATATATATATATATATATATATATATATATATATATATATATATATATATATATATATTTACTAATAAAATGCACATCAACAATCTCTCATTGTTAATTGGAGTCTTTAATTTAATTACAGACTTTCTAATATTTAAAAAATAAACTTAACTTTCCAAGACATTTTATAATCAACTAGTGGTGTTAAAAGTCCCAGTAGTTCAGAACCAAGTCGGTACTAAGAACACAATGTTACGGTAGCAGGGTTTATTAAGTACCCGGTTCTTGCTGCGCTGTCTGTAAAGGCAAGCGTAGTTTTAAACAAAAAAATTAAGCACAAATTAAGTGAAAATGGTTATATTTTTTATCTTGCTCTTTTCAATGCTTATAAGTTATTTAGTCAATTTCTCAAATGTTTATTTAAATGCCTTGGTTTTGTTTTAAGTTAACATAACATTAAAGTTCTGTTCAATCATGACAAATATTGTTTAATTTATACAAAGGTTGAGTGAAATTGTTTTTTATTATTGTGTTCTTTTCAATGCTTGTAATTTATTTCTTTAGTTAATTGGACACACGTTCATTACAATGCTATGCTTTTAGTAATAATAATATATAATAATAAAGTTCTGTTCAGTAATGGCATATTTTGTTTAATTTATAAAATGTTTATGCTCATTAGCAAAGAGTGAGTTATTCAATCATGTTTGTTATGATTCAGCTTTATTAATAAAAGTAAGTTGTTCAATTCATGTTTTATGTGTTCTTTGGTAAAGAATCTGGTACCGAGAGCGATGGATTTTCACTCGTATCAGTACAGAATACTGACATCTTGGTACTGTGACAAACCTAAACTCAACTGAATACTAAATTACAACGATAATAACTAGACTAACACATTTTTTTGTTGACTTGAACAAATTTGGTTTTTGCACACTGTTACATTGTTAAATGACACTAATAATCATTTTCGTCAAAAAGACTAAAACTTCCGTGGCTGAAAAAACACTATTCATGAGATTTAAGATGGACGAAGCATCAAAACTCTTTCCGCAGTATGAACTTTTGTAGTGTTTTCTATCCAGTGTGAATCCTCTCATGAGATTTAAGATGAGATGATAAAGTAAAACTCTTCTTACAGATTAAACATTTGAATGGTTTCTCTGGCTTGTGAATCCACTCATGAGATTTAAGATGAGGTGATGTAGTAAAACTCTTATTACAGACTGAACATTTGAATGGTTTCTCTCCAGTGTGAATCCTCTCATGGGTTTTAAGATTAGCTGATGTGGTGAAACTCTTCTTACAGACTGAACAATTGTATAGTTTCTCTCCAGTGTGAATCCTCTCATGAGATTTAAGATATGTTGAAGTGGTGAAACTCTTTTTACAGTATGAACATTTGTGTGGTTTCTCTCCAGCATGAATCCACTCATGATATTTAAGATTAGCTGAAGTGGTGAAACTCTTTTCACAAAAAGAACATTTGTAAGGTTTCTCTCCAGTGTGAATCCACTCATGGGTTTTAAGGTGAGATGATGTAGTGAAACTCTTCTTACAGACTGAACAATTGTATGGTTTCTCTCCAGTGTGAATCATCTCATGAGATTTAAGATATGTTGAAGTGGTGAAACTCTTCGGACAGTTTGAACATCTGTATGGTTTCGCTCCAGTGTGAATCCTCATGTGTCTTTTAAGGGAATTTTTTTTCCTGAAACTCTTTCCACAGTCAGAGCAGGAGGAACGATCTTCATTTTCTCCTTTTACCGCTGGTTTCTCTGAGAATTTCTCTTCAGATGGGGAATTTTCTTCTTCCTTTTTGACCTGGGTTGTTTGGAACAGGTTCTCACAGTCTTTGTTCACTTCAGCTGAGCCTGTGATCAAAAGAAAAATTAAATCATATTAAATAAAAATACATATCTTTTAAGCCTTCAATTCAACTCAATCCATGTATTTTAAAAAGCACTAAACTTTAGTGGAAATGTTAGAATAATAATGAAATGTAATTTTAAAATTCCATGTTATGTAGATACTGTAGGGAATTAGAATCGTCTCCTCAGCAAAGCACACTTACAGCATGGGAACCTGAAGCTGCACCTTCCTAACTTATCTTCAGGACCAGATGCAAGAAATAAAACATTCAGTTCAGCCTAACTCCAAGCCCTAAATGGTGACCGGCGCCACAAGGGTCAGGCTGAGAGCTATCAGTCAAGAGCTTCAAAAGAGACTGCTGGACACCTGACGCTCCCCAGGACTCACGCCGCGCACAGGGATTCACGGATCCTGTGACTGAAACCTCGCGACTTGCGGATATTCAACACAAAACTGCTTTTCTTCACGTACAGAGAAAAAGGGACAAATCTGTTTACGTGTACACGCCCATATCCTGGATTAATAGTCATAGCATGTCTTAATCTGCTTTGTGTACATTGAGGACCTGTATCGTGTTTAGCCAGTTAGTTAAAACGAATGATTGATTTGTGTGAATGTCTTTCCCGCCGCAAGTCCGACGTGTTTGGTGTTTTTGGACTGGTTATCACGTCCCTGAAAGCATTTAATTGTGTAGAAAGTTATCCGGTACTTTCTTGATGAGACATAACTTTGTCTATAAATGAATGCAAATTAAGAGCGAACTTCTCTCCAGCCGGAAGCCTCTACGGGCTGGATCGTGACGTCATCACGGATCCGATTTCAGGAGTGCTCTCATTGGCTAAGCTGCGAGAGAGACCCGCCTTACGGTCCAAAACAGGGCGGGGCGCTCTCTGATTTTGCTCTCTGCTTCTCAATTTCTAGTTCTAGTTTTCTTCAGTCCCAGTCCTTTTCTCTTGCTTCTCTTAGCCGATGTTTTCTCAAGTTAACTTCTTCAAAATTCTCACATCTTTTGGCGTTGTTTCAACAAAGGAAAACCCGGCTCTCACCAACCCAGAGTCGTGATTTCAGAATATACGGACTTTTGGAACTCAAAGAGAAACTTCTTTGGACTTCTACGAATATTCCCACAACCCGGGAACATCTTCAAAGCCGTTATCCAGGAATCCTCTCGTTCTGCCCCGCGGACCACTCGTGAACCCTCACCGATTCAACGGATTCCAAAAACGGTAGCAAGCGATAAGTAATTACTTTGGCAAGGGTAGTAATAACAGAACGAATCCTTGAAATAGTCGAAATTGATTATGTGCCTAGATTCGTGATTAAGGGTATCTCTTGAGTTGTTGACTTAAAACTCTCTCTCTCTCTCTCTCTCTCTCTCTCTCTCTGAGTGCGTGCATCCGCGAGCGAATGGTTAGTCAGCGTAGCTGAACCGTTTATCCTTTGTGTTTTAGAATAGTTCAATAAAGTTCATAACATATTTGCTTGTCTGTGGTTTATATTTGAATATCCGTTCCCTGAGGTTTTGATCTTAAAATAATACGATTTAAAAGGTTTTATATTATCTTATATTATATTAATGGCGGTTGTTTTACTCTGGTGGACAGATTAACCATAAACTGTGAATTGGTGGTCCGCCTCAATATCATCTGATTCGACCCAGCGGTTCTTTTTTTCCCCAGTGAACTGCTCTGGCCCCCAAGGTAATATTCTGATTTGTTTACATGACAGATTGAATGATTGCTTCTTATCGTTAATTGGACTACTGTTGGTCCGAGTTAACAACGACCGCCACCGGTGCTGTTGACCTTCAGGGTGTCGTGGAAATTGGACTACTGTTGGTCAAAGAAGGAGAGGAGGGAGAAGGATTCGGAGGCAGAGAGAGAAGAGGAAAGGCAAGAGTATAGCTCTGAGAATAGGGACTCTCAACGTTGGTACAATGACCGGGAAAGGTAGAGAGCTGGTGGACATGATGGAGAGAAGGAAGGTAGATATTCTGTGTGTGCAGGAGACCAGGTGGAAGGTAGCAAAGCGCGTAGGATTGGAGGGGGATACAAACTCTTTTACTATGGTGAGGATAGGAAGAGAAATGGGGGTAGGAGTGATCCTGAAGGAGGAGTTTGTGAGGAATGTTTTAGAGGTGAAAAGAGTGTCTGACAGGGTGATCAGTTTGAAGTTAGAGATTGAAGGGGTGATGTTGAATGTAGTGAGTGGTTATGCTCCACAAGTAGGCTGTAAGCTGGAAGAAAAGGAGAGATTCTGGAGTGAGTTAGATGAGGTGATGGAGAGTATTCCCAGAGGGGAGAGAGTAGTGGTGGGAGCAGACTTCAACGGTCATGTGGGCGAGGGCAACAGAGGTGATGAGGAAGTGATGGGCAGGTTTGGTGTTAAGGAAAGGAATCCAGAAGGACAGATGGTGGTGGACTTTGCCAAGAGGATGGAAATGGCTGTAGTTAACACTTATTTCCAGAAGAGGGAGAACATAGAGTTACCTACAAGAGTGGTGGTAGGAGTACGCAGGTGGACTACATCCTAAGTAGACGAGCCAATCTTAGAGAGATCACTGACTGCAAAGGAGAGAGTGTAGCCAGACAGCATCGGATGGTGATGTGTAGGATGTTTCTGGTGGTCAGGAAGAAGAGGGGAGGGAAAGATGGAAAAAGAGACCAAGTGGTGGAAGTTGAAAAAGGAAGACGGTTGTGAGGAATTCAGACAGAAGCTGAGACAGGCTTTGGGTGGTCAGGAAGAGCTTCCAGAGGACTGGGAAACTACAGCAGAAGTGATCAGGGAGACAGGTAGGAAGGTGCTAGGTGTGTCAGCAGGAAGAAGGAAAGAAGATTAAGGAAACATGGTGGTGGAATGAGGAAGTACAGGACATCATCCAGAGGAAGAGGCTAGCTAAAAAGAAGTGGGACATCGAAAGGACTGAAGAAAGTAGACAAGACTACAAGGAATCACAGCGCAGGGTGAAGAGGGAGGTGGCAAAGGCCAAACAGAAGGCATATGATGAGTTTGTATGCCAGGTTAGACACGAGAGAAGGTGAGAAGGAATTGTACAGAATTAGCGAGACAGAGAGATAGAGATGGGAAGGATGTGCAACAGATAAGGGTGATTAAAGATAGAGATGAAAGGGTTCTAACAAGTGAGGAGAGTGTGCAGAGAAGATGGAAGGAGTATTTTGAGGAGTTGATGAATGAGGAGAACGAGAGGGAAAAAAGGGGGGAAGAGGTGAACATTGTAGAGCAGGAAGTTGAAAAGATTAGAAAGGATGAGGTGAGGAAGGCTCGAGGAGAATGAAGAGTGGAAAGGCTGTTGGTCCAGATGACATCCCTGTGGAGGTGTGGAAGTGTCTAGGAGAGACAGCAGTGGAGTTCCTATCTAGGTTAATCAACAGGATTCTAGAGGAGTGAGAAGATGCCTGAGGAATGGAGGAGAAGTGTCCTAGTGCCAATCTTTAAGAACAAGGGGTGATGTGCAGAGTTGTAACAACTACAGAGGTATAAAGTTGATGAGCCAGACAATGAAACTCTGGGAAAGAGTAGTGGAAGCTAGGCTAAGAAGGGAAGTGGATATTTGCTAGCAGCAGTATGGCTTCATGCCCAGGAAGAGCACTACTGATGCAATTTTTGCTCTGAGAATGCTAATGGAGAAGTACAGAGATGGTCAGAAGGAGCTGCACTGCGTCTTTGTGGACTTAGAGAAAGCGTATGACAGGGTGCCGAGAGAGGAGCTATGGTCCTGTATGAGGATGTCAGGAGTGGCAGAGAAGTACGTCAGAGTAGTTTCAGGATATGTATGAGAGGAGTATGACAACAGTGAGATGTGCTGCAGGTCAGACAGAGGAGTTCAAGGTGGAGGTGGGGCTACATCAAGGATCGGCTTTGAGTCCATTCTTGTTTGCTATGGTGATGGACAGGTTGACAGATGAGGTCAGACAGGAATCTCCATGGACAATGATGTTTGCAGATGACATTGTAATCTGTAGTGAGAGTAGAGAGCAGGTGGAGGGACAGCTGGAAAGTTGGAGGTCTGCTCTAGAAAGAAGAGGAATGAAAGTCAGTCGTAGTAAGACAGAATACATGTGTTTGAACGAGAGTGAGGGAAGTAGAACAGTGAGGTTACAAGGGGCTGAGGTCAAGAAGGTGGAGGAGTTTAGGTATTTGGGGTCAACAGTCCAGTGCGACGGGGAGTGTGGAAAAGAGGTGAAGAGGCGAGTGCAGGCAGGTTGGAGTGGGTGGAGAAAAGTGTCAGGGGTGTTGTGTGACAGAAGAGTGTCAGCAAGAATCAAAGGAAAGGTGTACAGAAACAGTAGTGAGAGCAGCTATGATGTATGGGTTAGAGACTGTAGCAGTGAGGAAGAGACTCGAGGCAGAGATGGAAGTAGCAGGGATGAGGATGTTGAGGTTCAGTTTAGGAGTGACAAGGATGGACAAGATTAGGAACGAGCACATCAGAGGAACAGCTCAGGTTGGTTGTTTTGGAGACAAAGTCAGAGAAGCCAGATTGAGATGGTTTGGACATGTGCAGAGAAGGGATAGTAGTTATATTGGTAGAAGGATGTTGGAGATGGAGCTGCCAGGCAAGAGGGCAGAGGAAGGCCAAAGACGAGTTATATGGGTGTGCTGAAGGAGGACATGAAGGTAATTGGTGCAAGAGTAGAGGATACTGAGGCCAGAGTTAGGTGGAAACAGATGATTTGCTGTGGCGACCCCTAAACTGGGAACAGCCGAAAGAAGAATAAGAAGTAGATACTAAATAAAAGATCTATCAAATTCGAAGCAAAAAGAGGCCAAGACGATAATTTTTTCTAGGAGACACAGAACCACACACTCAATTTTCTAGTAATATTTAGATTAAGTAAAATTCTAACATGTAAAACTGTTTAACTTAAGGGGGCTCTGTTTGAGTTCTGCTTTTCTGCATTTTTTTTCAAGGGGCAAGTATGAAAATGCTGGTAATGTGATTCGAAGTGGACTTAAATTTGGTTTTCCTTGAGAGAATCCTTGATGGTAAGACGACCCAAAATTGTCTTCAAATATATGGTTTTGGTTGTAAAAATACATGAGCTAACTTACAAAACGGCTAAAAATGTTTGACTCATGAATCAGATTTTTCCCTCCCTCAGATTTTTTAGTGATCAAAGGTTTCATTAACCTGATCAAACAATCCTTCCACAGAACCAGCTAAAATAATCAGCTTGTACCAATAAACAAATTGAGCATTTAATTTGGAATGAAATGAAACACTCACCTATTAGTTCTTCTGTTTCTTCTTCTTTTATTCTGCAGAGTTCTTCTTTCAGCTCCATCTTTGTCTCTCCAGGAGTTTCTTCTTCCTTTTTGATCTGGAACAGGTTCTCACAGTCTTTCTTCACTTCAGTTGAAACTAGGATTAAAAACAACAAATAAGAGAATAAACCATGAACTAAGGTCAAAAACAAAAAAAAATCAGTTTATTTGCTCATTTAAACGACTTTCTCTTTGGATTCTCGATCAGAGTTTAAACACAAAGAGAAACACTGACCTGTTAGTTCTTCTGTTTCTTCTTCTTTTATTCTGCAGAGTTCTTCTTTCAGCTCCATCTTTGTCTCTCCAGGAGTTTCTTCTTCCTTTTGATCTGGAACAGGTTCTCACAGTCTTTCTTCACTTCAGTTGAGACTAGGATTAAAAACAACAAATAAGAGAATAAACCATGAACCGATGTCTAAAACACAACAAAAATCAACAACACATAAGATGGTCTGAGTACGTGGCTTTGAGTTGATTTGGATTCTAAATTAAAATTAAAATAATAATAATACTAATAATAAAAATTAGGGCTAAATTCAGTTTCCCTTTGATAATTTAAAGAAATAATACAATTACCAGTGCTTAATAGAAGTTTGTATTAGTTAATAAATAAGCTACTTAAAATACCAAGCTCTTTTTAGTTGTTATTTCATGATTTATTATTTCAGGTCGGGATGCTGAGGAACGTCTCAACCTGAAACCATTCTTTCTCTTCAGGTTTCACAGCTAGCTTCTCTGTAAAAGTCTCTTCGCATTCTGACACTTCCTGTTTGAACTGTGTGTTTTGGAACAGATTCGCACACTCTTTGTTCTCATCAGTTGAGCCTATAATTTAAAAGACAAATCAGAAAATAATAGAAAATAAATCATGAGCTGATGTCACGAAACAAAAAACATTTATCTGGAATTAAACACCATTTCTATTTGAATTATTTGAGTATTTTAAGACAAAAATAAAACACTGACCTGTTAGTTCTTCTGTTTCTTCTTCTTTTATTCCGCAGTTCTTCTTTCAGCTCCATCTTTACTCGAGTATTACTGCAGTCTGTGATTAGTTTCTGCTGCTGGAGTTCTTCTGTTTGTTTCTTCTTCAGCTGAAGAGAAAGATCTTCTCAATCTTGTCCTCTTTCTTTTCTTCTTCTGGGTTTAACAGCAAGCTAAAGGTTCTCTGCTGCCTCCTGCTGGACGGATGTATGTACATGAATGAACCATGAATCTCGTGTCTCTCCACTGAACACGCAAAACTGCTCTAAACAATATTACTACAAAATTAACTTCAGCCAAGCGTAAAAGTTATACATTTTAGTCGAAGAGTAGTTAGTGAATTTTCACAAAGTTTTATTAGCCAAGATTAAAGATGATCACCATTTTGTCTGGAATACAGAGTTGAAATTTCCACGTCTGGAAAAGATTGCGCGCTCACCGTAATCCGGACACTGTGTGTTCTTTCTTCTTTTCTTCCAAATGGTTGGTCCAAACCCGATCTGAAGAGCCACCGAGCTCGTGTTTATGCTAGTAATGTCCCGATCAGGTTTTTTTACCCTCGAGTCCGAGTCATTTGATTTGAAGATCTATCGCGTCCCGATCCGATACTTTCTGAAACATAAAGAAACAATATAAACAACATTGAAGAAACAGAAGTAAATTAGATTTATTTAAATCACCTTTTTAATATTTAACAACTCTTAAGGAAAAGACTCTAAATGTTATATTATACTTAATTATATTATGTTCTATTTCTTTGTGGATATGGATTTTCACAGCTGATTTCTCAGCAGACGTCCGTGGATGTTTGAGCACGAGAAGCTTGTTGGTTTGGCTCCAATGTCGGCAGTTGTGGTCCGGTGGATGAGGAGATCGACTTGTGATCTGAAGGTCGCAGGTTCGATCCCCATCCACCGAGTTGAAGTTGGAGTGAGTGAAACACTTGCTCTCCATCTTCAGCAACCACAGCTGTGGAGCCCTCGCAGCCATGGCTCCCACTGCTCCCCGGGCCCCGCAGCCATGGCTCCCACTGTTCCCGGGCCCGCAGCCATGGCTCCCACTGTTCCTTGGGCCCCGCAGCCATGGCTCCCACTGCTCCCCGGCCCCGCAGCCATGGCTCCCACTGTTCCCCGGCCCCGCAGCCATGGCTCCCCACTGCTCCCCGGGCCCGCAACCATGGCTCCCACTGATCCCGGGCCCGCAACCATGGCTCCCACTGATCCCTTGGCTCCCACTGCTCGTGGTGAGTGCTCACGTGTGTGTGTGTGTGTACAGTGAATGGGTTTGATGCAGAGCACACGTTCCAGATTTGGCTCCAGAACTGCTCACTTTCTCTTTGATGATTGTTATGATTCCTGCGGATCGTAGCGTCATGGCGTTGTGTTGTTTTGTGTGTGCTCCCGTGCTGACAGTGTTTATGTTTCTATCGCATGTGACCGTCTTGCTGGGATCTGGGGATTGGCCACGATTCAACGTCAGCGCGCTCAGTTGCTTTCGGCCAATCCGGGCAGATCAACGCCTGGAGAGAGCTGGCTCAGCGAGGGAGGTGATCCGTGGACAAGGAAGCGTTGTGTGTGTCACGAAGGTGTTCTGATCTGCTCAGAGTTAGCGTGTCGCACATACAGAGGGACTTTCCCTGTTATATACTAGTGAGGGAGCTGGGGCGTCATTCCTGTATTTGTGTTTGAGCCAGCGTAGGCAAGGCACAGCGTCGTATACGCTGAAGACCTCGGTTTTTATTTTGTCTTGTTTTTGATTAGAGAAGTTTGGGGAGGGGGAGTTTAGTAAGATTCCTTTTGGTTCTATTTGTTTGTTCATTTGACGCTGCCTGGTTTTTTTTTGTTTTCTTTTTCCATATTTAATAGTGAGCGACTTTTTGTTAAGAAGGACATTTAAGTGCTTGTTTATTGGCGTTATGGTTTGTCATTGTTTTACTTTATGATAGGCAATAAAATTATTTTCAATATACTAGTTCAGTTGTGTGCGTGTTCCTCTTCACTCTTCCTGCTTGACCTGATTTGTTGCTAACTCTTTCTTTCGATGTTACGGCCTTAGCCAACGAGCTAAAGCTATTTTTATAAGGTCGTAACAATGATGTCAAACTCGCATTTTTATGGAAATCGCTGCTCAGAATATTCGTGCTCAGAACTCTCTGATGTTCAAGTGTTGTTGTAGTGTATCCCCCCGTCCACTTGCAAACTGTTACAACAAACTGTTGGAGTCTAACCTAGCGTCCTCAGTTCTGGCTCTGTGCAGAGGCGTTATTCCGCCACTAGATGGTGCTAGCGTGTTTGTTCAGTTCTGGTTTTATTTTCTTCTCTCTTCCCTTCCTGCCAGTATTTACACACACACACAGCTGTGTGCTGATGTCTCTCTCTCTCTCTCTCTCTCTCTCTAATAAAGAAAATATATGTAGAGATAAAGCTAAAGTTTCGCGAGTAAACACGCTGCGAAAGCGCAACTCAAATATTAATCAATAACTCGCAGAGTGGATCCGGTTCAGAGGAAAGAGAGGTTCTGGTTTCGGTCGGATGATGTCATGTTACGTAAATGAGCAATAACAAACACGCCTTCCACTGATTTCTCTCTTTATTTCACTTTCAGCAGATGCTCCTCAAAAGGTCTGCAGGGCGCTCACCATCAGGACGAGATCCTCCACACTGAGAGCTTGCTGCTCCCCAAAACACAAAACCAGCTCCAACCTCACTCTTCTGTTTACATTAATATCCAAACAAAGGTTTCATAGTAAACTCGCTCTTACATTAGTAGATTTAAGCTCTTAAATCCCATAAAAGCGGAGAACAAAGAAATCCTCACCAGCAGAATCTCCCTCGGTTCTCTTTTCTTCTTCTGAGGTTTTAGCCGCGCTTTTGGCTCAT
>UELW01000410.1:0-12732 GCA_900490495.1 Danionella dracula
TCAAATGAACAACTTATGGACACCAATGAGCTTCTGAAGTTTCTCTCGTCACGAGAAAAGTAAATATATTTCTGAACTTCATCTCTGGGCGCTTCTGATGCGTGTCTGTTTGTGCTGTTGAGCTTTAAATGTTGAAGGCTCGGGTCTACATCGCATAGAAAAACTCTCAAAATTGAAACTGAACGCTCTGGAGTCTTACCCTGTTGTCTTTACCCTCTTTCATGCGTAGCGCCCCCTCCAGGTGGAGCTGCCGCGTCTCTTCTGGTGAGGCGCCCATCATCGGAGCCATCAGGTCGAGCCGGCTGAACTCCTTCAGAGCCTGCGGAGAACAAAGCCCTCGGTTTATTACAGGCTCTGTTGATTTGTGAAGTAAAACAAACAAACCAATGAATGAACGAATAAAAGCATGAATCAATTAATTAATCATTAAAATAAATCAATGAATACGCAAATGAATGAATGAATGAACAAAAGCATGAATAATTCATTCAAATAAATGAACGAATAATTCAAACAAATAAATGAACGAATAAATAAATACATGAATGAATGAATTAATAAATAACAAATTAATTAATTCATAAATAAAATAAATTAATTAATACACAAATGAATGAAATATTACAAACGAATAAATAAATGAATGATTAAAAAATACATGAATGAATGAATAAATAAATAATATAACTACATAAATGAACCCCAAAAATAAATGAATGACAACATGAATAAAAGAATGAGTAATTAAAAGAAATAAATGAACGAATAAATAAATACATGAATGAATGAATTAATAAATAAAACATTTATTAATTCATAAATAAAATAAATTAATTAATACACAAATGAATGAAATATTACAAACGAATAAATAAATGAATGACTAAAAAAATACATGAATGAATGAATAAATAAATAATATAACTACATAAATGAATTCCAAAAATAAATCAATGAATACATGAATAAAAGAATGAGTAATTAAAAGAAATAAATGAATGAGTGAAAAAAGTAATAAATGAAGGAAAAAGTGCGAACATGAATGAATAAATGAATAATTAAAAAAATAAATGAGTGAGTGAAAAAAACAAATAAATGAAAGAATAAAAAATAATACAATAAATAAAGGGATAATTAAAATAAGTAGCTGAATACTTGAATGAATTCACAAATAAATGAAGGAATACATGAAAATAATCAAAGAAAAGAATACATGAATGAACGAACAAAAATTAAAGTAAATGCATGAACGAATAAATAAATAAACAAATGAATATGTGAATCAACCTGTGAATAAATAAATAGATAAAGCTGATAAAAAAATAAATAAATAAATAAAACCTGAACATTTACACACAAAAAATGGCAGCTGTATTCAAATGATTTATTTACATGTTCTGCAAATAAGTTATTGCAATGAATTATTTTTTTGACAACTGCATCATGTTTAGAAGAGTGAATGAGCGGAGGAGAATGCATCCGCCCGCTGCAGCAGCTCGTACCCGCTCCACCTCCTCGCTGGCTCCCTCCACAGCCTCGTAGGACTCGACTCGAGCCGAAATGGCGGCCAGCTTCTGCTGCTCCTGCCGCTGGCGCATCTGCGAGTCCACGCTGTTGATGAAGCTCTCCACACACGCCACCTGAGCACGAGACAGAGATCAGCAGGGGGCGCTCCAACAGGAGACGCGAGCTCCTCGGAGAACCCAGCCTCACCATGTTATTGAGCGTGTCTCTGGCGTTTTGCTCTTCGGTCTTCTTCAGGATGGTCTTCAGAAGCAGCGGATACTTGGTCAGCCGCTGGTGGGGCTTGGCTAGCATGTCCGCCAGCTTCAGCCGGTTGCACTGTTCGTTGGTTTCAGCCCACTGTGAAGAGGTGATCAAACGTGATTAACTTTAAATATGGAGGTCTGTTGCAAGCTAAATAAATTAAAATTAATTAGTAGGGATGCACCGATACCGGTATCGGGTATCGGCCTTGAAACCACATTTTCTGAAGTACTCGTACTCGTTAAAAGTCCCCCGATACCGGGGACCGATACCAGCGTCTGAGAGAAGTCTATGTTAGAGCGGTGTGTAAGGGGTAATCACAGGCCCCGCCCCCACACCCCGGCTGCAGCTCCGAGCGCGGAGAAGACGAGGAGAGACGCGTCAGCGTGTGGAACTACTTCAAAGTAACCGAAGATGACAAAACAAGGCGGACTGCAAGTTGTGCTCCGCCAGAGGAGCCTCAGAACGTAGCGCATTTAACACGAGTCATTTAATCAAGCAGCTAAAATACAAACTCGACAAAAAGTACAAAGAGTTTAGCCACGCATCTAAACCAACACCACCCACGCTGCAGCGAACTCTTGCTAGACGAGAGAAAATGTCCCGAGATCCGCGTGCTGTGAAAATAACTCCAGCAATCATCGAGTACATTGCTGTGAGTGAGCAGCCGCTCCCGGAGCTAGAAAATGTGAAGTTCCTGCATCTCCTCCATCTTCTGAGTCCAGATATGACATCCTGAGCCGCCGCTACACGACTGACACGGAGCTGCCGAAGCTACACGACTCATAATTCTCCTCAGCCTGCTGCAAACCTCGTCTGCGTTTAGTTTCTCCACGGAGGTTTGCAGAAGCAGCGTTAGCCCCGCGCCGCTAATGAGCCTCACCTCCAGAGCTTCAGCCACAACGAGCCGTAACACACACACCAGCAGGCCTTCATTATGAGAGTTAAGATTATATATATATACTTTATAACGATTTATTTTGTAACATGTTGCATACAAGATGCTTTTCATTATAAACAAATGGTCAAATTCCAAACTAGTCCCTTGTTTTTTAATTATATGACTAAAGCTGTTACCTGTAAATGTAAATCATGTTTTTATTAAGTATCAGTATCGGTGAGTTCTGAAATACAAGTACTCGAACTCCAAAAAAAAGTGGTATCAGTGTATCCCTAATAATGAGCATAAAATAATGTTAGAGAAAAAAAAGTGATTAAGGTGATTGTGTATGTGTTCATTGTGCTGCTTGGGGAGGATCTGGCAACCCCAGAAGAAGGAGGAGCTCACCGTGGTGTAGATCTTGAAGAGCTCGTTGTCTCGAAGCAGCGACCGCATGTACTCCATACAGCTCTCCTCTCCATACAGTAGCGCAGGTACGGCTGGAAGCGAGCGGCGAACTGCACTCACACACAAACACACGCTCTGGCTGTTATAAAGCACATCGTACACAGCAAACAAGACAAAAACATGTTCACACATTAAAAATATAAACTCAACACAAACTTTAAAGGTCTATGCAGCCAAATGAGTTTCAGCTTTAAACCTATAAGTAGCAAAAGAATATCTGGAGACAGACTCATTTCAGAGCTGAAGTGAAATGTACCGCAACCTTTCAACTTAAACTTTTTGAGGAACTGTCTCCTTATTGGCTAACCAACGTGACCTCACCTCTCTGGGAACAAGAGTTTTGTTATATACCCAGAGGCCTGACTATTTAAAGCTTACCCCCAAAAAAAATCATCCTTAAACCTACACTAATCAAGTTCACAATGGGGAAAAACCAGAGTGATGGGCGAATCTGTAGCAACGAGATTGTTTACCCTAGCAACCATATCAGCATATCTATATCTCAGCTTCAGAAAATGCTAGAAACACAAGGTTTATTTTATATCATGCACAGTGGCAGGAGAGCTTAATATGACATAATTAAATCCTCCCTAGTAACAAGAGTGTTTACCCTAGCAACCATATCAGCAGATCTATATCTCAGCTTCAGAAAATGCTAGAAACACAAGTTTATTTTATATCATGCACAGTGGCAGGAGAGCTTAATATGACATAATTAAATCCTCCCTAGTAACAAGAGTGTTTACCCTAGCAACCATATCAGCAGATCTATATCTCAGCTTCAGAAAATGCTAGAAACACAAGGTTTATTTTATATCATGCACAGTGGCAGGAGAGCTTAATATGACATAATTAAATCCTCCCTAGTAACAAGAGTGTTTACCCTAGCAACCATATCAGCAGATCTATATCTCAGCTTCAGAAAATGCTAGAAACACAAGGTTTATTTTATATCATGCACAGTGGCAGGAGAGCTTAATATGACATAATTAAATCCTCCCTAGTAACAAGAGTGTTTTCCCTAGCAACCATATCAGCAGATCTATATCTCAGCTTCAGAAAATGCTAGAAACACAAGGTTTATTTTATATCATGCACAGTGGCAGGAGAGCTTAATATGACATAATTAAATCCTCCCTAGTAACAAGAGTGTTTACCCTAGCAACCATATCAGCAGATCTATATCTCAGCTTCAGAAAATGCTAGAAAACACAAGGTTTATTTTATATCATGCACAGTGGCAGGAGAGCTTAATATGACATAATTAAATCCTCCCTAGTAACAAGATTGTTTACCCTAGCAACCATATCAGCATATCTATATCTCAGCTTCAGAAAATGCTAGAAACACAAGGTTTATTTTATATCATGCACAGTGGCAGGAGAGCTTAATATGACATAATTAAATCCTCCCTAGTAACAAGAGTGTTTACCCTAGCAACCATATCAGCAGATCTATATCTCAGCTTCAGAAAATGCTAGAAACACAAGGTTTATTTCATATCATGCACAGTGGCAGGAGAGCTTAATATGACATAATTAAATCCTCCCTAGTAACAAGAGTGTTTACCCTAGCAACCATATCAGCAGATCTATATCTCAGCTTCAGAAAATGCTAGAAACACAAGGTTTATTTTATATCATGCACAGTGGCAGGAGAGCTTAATATGACATAATTAAATCCTCCCTAGTAACAAGAGTGTTTACCCTAGCAACCATATCAGCAGATCTATATCTCAGCTTCAGAAATGCTAGAAACACAAGGTTTATTTTATATCATGCACAGTGGCAGGAGAGCTTAATATGACATAATTAAATCCTCCCTAGTAACAAGAGTGTTTACCCTAGCAACCATATCAGCAGATCTATATCTCAGCTTCAGAAAATGCTAGAAACACAAGGTTTATTTCATATCATGCACAGTGGCAGGAGAGCTTAATATGACATAATTAAATCCTCCCTAGTAACAAGAGTGTTTACCCTAGCAACCATAGCAGCATATCTATATCTCAGCTTCAGAAAATGCTAGAACACAAGGTTTATTTTATATAATGCACAGTCGCAGGAGAGTTTAATATGACATAATTGATTGCTCCCTAGTAACAAGAGTGTTTACCCTAGCAACCCTTCCAGCAGATCTATATCTCAGCTTCAGAAAATGCTAGAAACACAAGGTTTATTTTATATCATGCACAGTGGCAGGAGAGCTTAATATGACAATTAAATCCTCCCTAGTAACAAGAGTGTTTACCCTAGCAACCATATCAGCAGATCTATATCTCAGCTTCAGAAAATGCTAGAAACACAAGGTTTATTTTATATCATGCACAGTGGCAGGAGAGCTTAATATGACATAATTAAATCCTCCTTAGTAACAAGAGTGTTTACCCTAGCAACCATAGCAGCAGATCTATATCTCAGCTTCAGAAATGCTAGAAACACAAGGTTTATTTTATATCATGCACAGTCGCAGGAGAGTTTAATATGACATAAATGATTGCTCCCTAGTAACAAGAGTGTTTACCCTAGCAACCCTTCCAGCAGATCTATATCTCAGCTTAAGAAAGTGCTAGAGACACGAAGTTTATTTTACATCATGCATAGTGGCAGGAGAGCTTAATATGACATAATTGATCCCTACCTAGCAACATATAGTTTATGCTAGCTGCCATATTAGCAGATTTGTATCTCAAGTTTAAGAGACACAAGGATTGGATTACATCACCTACAGTGACATGTAGAACTTGATACAACATCCCCAATCCCTCTATAGTAACCCTACCTGCAGAACTATCTTGGCTTCAGAAAATGCTAGAGACACAGGAGTTGGTTTACATGACTCAGAGCCACAAAATGACCTTGATATGACATCATTGATCCCTACCTAGCAACAAGATTACTTACCTTAGTAACCATATTAACAGATCTATATCTCAGCTTCAGAAAATGCTAGCGAGATAGGAGTTGGTTTACATGGCTCAGAGCCACAAAATGACCTTGGTATGATGTAATTCATCCCTACATAGCAACAAGATTGTTTTACCTTAGCAACCATATTAACAGATCTATATCTCAGCTTCAGAAAATGCTAGAGACACATGAGTTGGTTTACATGGTTCAGTGATACAAAATAACCTTGGTATGACATCCTTGATCCCTACCTATCAACAAGATTGTTTTACCTTAGCAACCACACCTAAATATCTATATCTCAGCTTCAGAAAATGCTAGAGAGACAGGAGTTGGTTACGACCCTCAGTGATTTAAAACGTACAAAATGAGCTTGGAATGACATCAATAACCCCTACGTAGTAACAAGATTTTTTAACCTAGCAACCATATTGACAAACCTATATATCATCTTCAGAAAATGCTACAGACGCAGGAGTTGGTTCAAATCACTCAGCGAGACAAGAGGATCTTGATGTGACAACACTGATCCCTACCTAGCATCAGAATTGTTTACTCTAGCAACCATATTAGCAGATCTGTATCTTAGACTGTATTATCAGGATATTTAATGCCAACATCATAATAATTCAGCTAGCTTCCTGCAAACATGATGTTAATCATGATAATAACTGTATTAGAACTTTTAAAACAGTTTTCAAAGCATCTAAAGGGATTTCAAAGCAGTAAAAGCAATGGAAGAGACGTAAAGTGAGTGTCTACTAGGAGCAAAAGAGTCACTTTCTTTCTTTTCTTTTTAAAGCCCTGATGGCAACATGGCCATTTCATGGCTATCTCAGTTCTAAAAAGAAGTTGTTAACATTTCAATTAAAAAGCTCATAGGATCATTAAAAACTTGTTTTAAAACGAGGTTACAATCCCTGCACAAGTCTGTCCTTAGTAAAAACGTTTTTAGCCCTTTTGGGTTAGCGTGGATTTCTTTCAAACCTTCTCCAGTCAGGTACCTTCTCCTAAATTGGACGTTCTATCAAGATGTGTTCGCTAAAGAGTCACTCACGGTGCTGAACCCCGGCTGCAGGTCAGTGGGGTCGATCAGGCTCCGTGAGCTGCGTGCCTTCTCCAGCGCTGGAAACATGACCTGGACCCACAGCGAGCAGTGCAGGCGGACGATATCCTGCATGTTACTGAAGAGCCGAGCAGGGTCCACCTCACCCAGGAGACTGTTATCCTGGAGATGGAGGAGACCGCACAGGAAGAGCTGCACACAAACATCCAGATTCAACAAACCTACAAATCAATCTTCCTATAAACCAGTGCTTCTCAATTATTCCTTCTCCTCTTCCACCACCACCACTAGCAACTATAAATAGTATCATTGTCTATAAAATTGTTATAAGTACATCTCTGCATAACACTGTATCCTTATTAATGTATAAATATTTTAAATATGTAAAATATTTTTTCATGATGCCTCTGAGGGTCTGCTACTCTTCGTGTCTACACTTCATCCTCGTACTCAGTACAGTGAGCATGCTCAGTGCAAACAAAAACCCCTACACCACCGAGCGAATGCTCCCTGTTCACACTCTTCCAATTAGAGTGCCCCCTCTACCCCCCTAATGTAGTGGAGTGGTATTGCACTTTATTCTAGAATAGTAAAAAAAAATATATCAAAATAAAAAAGCATGTTCCCGAGGTCAAACGCACTGCCCTTGACGGGGCCTCACTATTTGAGAAGCACTGCTATAAAGCAAACATTGTTCTCCTTACATCAGTGATGACCCGTAGTTTCTGATGTACGTCGCCTCGGTCTGTATCAGCTCCCAAACGGCCTCCTGCTGCTGAAACTGACGCCTGCTTAAACTCTGAAAACAACATGAAACCAATCAAATGAGATTAACGTCACGTTTCTTTGTATCCTGAGCTCAGCGACGCTCACAGAGTTCAGAACTAAATTAGAAACATATCTGTTTAATCTAGCATTCTAATAATTATCTCTTGGTATTTGTTCAAACCAATCTGGTGTCTGAGTACTATAAACATACAACTGTTTGAAAAAACCGTTGTTTCTTCATTTGTTGGTTTCTGTTTTGTCTTTGTTTGTTTTGTTTTTTCAGGTCCTGTCCAGCGAACCGTTCGTCGATGGATCTTACGTTCGTATAGTCTTTATGCTGGGGAGGTGATTAGCACCTGCCTCAGTCAGAGAGAGTCCCCCCCCTACAGAGGAACTCCTATCTACTCTACCTGATCCTCACGAGGACTTTGTGAGCTCCTTTGAAAACAACTGCTAAAGACGCGTATATAAAAACTTGATTGATTGATTGATTTATACATACCAATCACAAGACAGGAATGTGCTGACATCACAGGAAGAGCGTGGGCTACCTCGGGGTCCTCGAGCAGCTCTCTCCAGCTCTCCTCCAGAGTCAGGTTGGGCTCCTCCTCGTCTTCCTCCCAGGAGTCCTGATGGAAGAGCCAGCTGAGGAGGTAAACGCAACAGAGTGTAGGCCTGCAGCTTCGTGTGGAGCAGCTCCACCCGGTCCACCTCCTGAAGCACCACACACGAGTAGAGAGAGAACATCCATAATACTGTTTAGCTGCATGGGACTTCAGTTGATCGAAGCTACCAACGCTTGATGAGATGTATCACGAGTATTACGTTTTTGAGTTTTTGGAACATTATTATGTGCAAGTGCTGTTGAGGTTTTTTTGGCTTGCTGGTTCAAACTTTGGTTCATTTTTAATAAGTAGGGCAAATGTTAGCTCTGGACATCTGTGAGCCTGCCTAGTGGACAAGAAAGGTAATGCGTGTTATCATGAACATGACAAGATTTGGACACGAGGCGGAGATGCCAAGAAATCATGAATGAGGAACCAATGAACTGTTGAGCTTGGAAGGCGTCATGGTGGGTATAAAAGATGAAGACATGCACCGAGCAGACAGACGGGAGAGAAGGTGGCGGTCGTCTCCGGAGCCAGAGAGAGAGAGAGACAGCTGATGATGGACGAGCAAGAGGGGAGAGGGCGAGAAAACGTAACATTGAAAACTTTTATCCACATTGGATGAGTACTATTTTAATTTATGACGATTACTATGTTTTGTCAAATATTTAAAAAGCGATTGATTAAAAGAAATGTAATTGATTGCAATTACTGACTATCGAGTTTTTGATTTAGAAATGATTTTTAATCTTTGATGAAATATACTTAATGTAAAAGCTTAAGAGAAAGGAGTCTTCTGACCAAGCCCTAATCATTTAAAGCTTTTAGGGCGGATTTGACTTACTTAACCTAACCTGAGAATAATAAATAAAAAGGTTGAAGGTGTAAAAGATTATTTAATTAATTGAACACCATAAAACAGTATGAAGTGTATTTAGCAGTGAGAGCTTGTTACAGAGCCTGAATTTAAGTGACCTGTAGTGGCCACCGGAGACACCAAAGGGTTACCCTTGTTTTTGAAAACACCAGAAGTGTGCTGCTCCAATAACAATAAAAACAATAAGAATAAAAACTTCTTCCTGCGAGCGATGTTCAACTTCCATCTTAGAACTAGTTTGAAAAACTAAAACAAAGCACAAGTTTCCTGTGGTTGTCAAACAGAGAGTCACCAGAAAGAAGAACTTACCTTTCCAGGTCCGGGTCCGAAGAACATGGTGAAGCGGTTCTTCCAGTTGTCGGCCCCGAGGCCGGTCAGCGAGCCTCCGGGGGCCCCGCTGGACAGAGAGCCGGTCATCAGCGCCATAGTGTCTGAAGAAGGGATGGTGTCATCACCAGAAACTCCGCCAATTTCTTCCGCGGACGAGTCGAACCCTGAGTGAAGAGGACCAGAGGGAAAACACCCAGAATTAAAGAGAGAGCGAAAGAGAGCTTGCCTATGTTAGCTCAAGCAAGCTAACTCACTGAGAGAGACAGAAAGAGTATGAGAAAGAGTGAGAGAAAAGGGAGACAAAGATGAGACAATGAGAGGAGAGAGAGAGAGAGATAAAAATGAGTGAGAAGCATGAGAGAGATGGAAGAGAGGTTATTGAGGGAGAGAGAGGGGAAAGGAGAGATAAACTGAGAGAGAGAGCGAGAGAGAGGGAAGATGAAAAATGAAAAATTTGAAACTGCGAGATAGAGAAGAGAGTAACAGCAGGGAGACAAAATGGACAATGAGAGGAGAGATACAAGAAGAGATGGAGAGCGAAAATGAGTGAGAAGCGTGAGAGAGATGGAAAGAGAGAAGAAAATTATTGACAGAAGGGAGACAGTGATGGGAACAAAAGGAGAGATAAAGAGTGAGAAGAGACAGAGATTGAATGAGAGAGTCAGAGCAGGAAAGAGAGTGAGACAATGAGAGGTGGTAATGAGATAATAGAGAGAGAGAGAGAGAGAGAGTAACAGCAGGGAGACAAAGAGATACAAGAGAGAGAGAGAGAGAGAGAGAGAGTAACAGCAGGGAGACAAAGAGATACAAGGAGAGAGAGAGAGAAAAGGAATGGAGAAAGAGAAAGAAGGGGGAGCGAGATAGAGAAAGAGTTACATAGAAGGGGTGGAAGAAAGGAGTGACTAATCAGATAGTAAAATGTAAAGTTTGTTATATTAACTACTTTAAACAAGTAAAATGGCAGATGCTGCATTTAAAATATCAGATTTGGTGTATTAAATGAAATTAGTCAATCATAATAATGATTATTCTACGCAAATAAACATGTAGATAAAAATACAAATCTACTAGAAAAAAAAACTAAAATATATGTTTTATAGTTATAGTAGAACCTGCGCTGTAATAACAAATAGATACGGGTAATAAAGAAATGTATAGAAATAACCAGTTATACGAGCAGAGTTTTTTTGGAATTGGGTCACATGGGCCGTCAGGTGGACATTTACCTGATAGCATTTCCTGTTGGGAAGGAAAGTATGGATTTCTATTGACCGTAATCATTTAGATCTTTGGTTTCATTGAACGTGGCCTTCTTTTACGCCTTTGTTTGTTTGCCATTTGTCACCCAAAATAAAGAATCAAACAATATATCGCAGCATTATTCTCATCGTCTAGACTCCAAGTGGCCACCGGGCGCCGCTATCCTCTTTATTCTCGACACAGAACGAGAGCCCCAGGGGTCCACGGAGAAAGCATCAGCGCAGCAATCATGGACGGAGCCACACCAGCAGCTCCTCTCAGCTGAAGCCTCCGCTACGCAGCAGCTTGAGGTCCCAGGTGGCATCATCTCAACTCGAGCAGGTCTTTCATCAGCCATTGTTCCCCAAAAACCTTTCTACTCTCAGCTCCTCTCCAAACAAACACTCAGCAGCGCATCCTGAGAAGAGTTCCACGCTCCTCCAGGATAAAGGGAACTCCTCAGGACACGCCACCTGACGAAAACTCCAGAGTGCTACGACACTTTTGGGGAATGTGCACAAATAGGAAAAGAGGACTGAAGACTAAAGCGAGGAATGCTCTAAACAAACACGATGATGAATGCTGATGAATGCTGCGATAACAGAAGGACCACGACTCCTTTTAAGGGTTCCTCTGCCGACATCAAACGGGAAAACAAGAGAGGAGGCTCATGTGACCTCCCTAACAACCAGCTCCACAACTGAAGCGCTCCATTCGATTCTATTCAAAGATTGTTTTGGATCTCAAATTGGACATCTTGAGGTAAAACGATTGCAACTTGTGTATAAAACAAGTTTTATTGTCGCGTCTCATTCAAGCTTCGTGAAGGAGAAAGATCTCACTTTGAAAAAAAGACACAAGCAATCAATCTCAGATGTTTGTAGAAATCAATCAGTTGGCGTGAGAGACGTGATCCTGGTTAAAACCAGCCACTCCAACTACATTTCATTTTCTACAGACAGTCTGGATCTGAGCCGTCCCAATCGGCGCAGTATTCACACTTTTAAGGGTGCGTAGAGCACATAAAAAAGTATCCGAGCAGGTCGCGGATGGTACTTTTCCAGTTTGATTCAAAAGTGCAGATCGATGAACGCTTAAACCGGCTGATATTACCCACAATGCCCAGCGCTCGGACGGAAAGAGTTTTATCTTGGACCTAAACAAACAAGCTTACTCTGTAACTCACTTTTGAAGAAGAACCACAGAAATATATAATTGCAGTATAGAGAGTGTTATATTTATTATTAAAATACTTTTCCATGAAGGAGTGGTAAAGAAGGAGTTCAGTTCTTGCACACGTCGTGCAAACAAGCGCTCTAGGTAACTATTTATCAACAATTTATTGAGGTGCAATAACGTAGGTCAACTTAAGCGAAGCCAAGCCAAGCCATTTGAAAATTAAAAGAGAATATTTTAAAACTAGATCAAGATTCCCAATCTAAATCTTCTCACCGTGGAAGGGAGCTCCATGTCAAATGAGAGGTGGACCATGTCTCAGCCAGGTTTAGAGAGCCGGACTCATGCTTCTGCAGCTTTCTCAAAGCCTCAAAGAGTTTTAAAGGTTCTTGTATCCTGAACACGAACCCGAATGGAAATGAAGATCGATCCGTAAATGAGCTTCTCAACGAGGTCCTCCAGAGCTCAGTGTAAGGTCCGTTTGAGCTTCCTGCAGCTGTGAGAGGTGAAGCTGTCTGACTGAGCTTCTGCACACGCATTGCTGACGAGACAGCTCAAGCGTCAATGGCAACTAGGAGGATCCTGCCTCATTTTATGGGCAGGAAAGAGAGGCGTGGCTACAGGGGGTCACATGGGAGGAACAC
>UELW01000575.1:0-69802 GCA_900490495.1 Danionella dracula
GAACAAGAGATGAGGTGTTACCTTGTGGTCTTGTTGGGTCCAGACTGTTTGTAAGGAGAGGTTGTGAACCTGGGACTCCAACAGGAGGCTGGGAGGGTGAGAAATAAAAGGGAGTTTAATAACCTTACGAGTGCATGTGAGGTTATTTTTTTAACAGATTAAGCATATTTTTGTTCACTTTCTCTTAGGCTACGCCAGACTGCAGCACAAAGTAACCGAAATACCATTTTTTTTGCCCATATACAACCTGTATTGGGTATTTTCAGGATAGTCTGAAAAGCTCAATTCTGATTTGGGTCCGATCAGAAATGAACTGAAAGCCCAAAATCACCTCGAATCGCTTTCTCATCCATGTTTACTCTCATTTTGATCAAAGGCCTTTCTTGTGCATGTATGTCTCACAGCGAGCAGGATTGCATTCAAACACAGGAGGGATATGTGCGTATTGTAATGTAATTATGTATAATGTGAACGAGCACAGATAATTCTGTTTTCATTTAAAAAAAATCCAAATTGAGCATTAAGAGCTGCAGTCTGAACGTAGCCCTAAACTTTGCTTATAAAATGCCAAATTTAAATATTTTACAAGTGGTGCATATGTAGCTGTATCAAATTCAACAGAAAGGCAAGCTATAGCAAGCTTAGCAAAAGTATATAACTAACATTTTGTCCTTTATTTACTCAAATAAAAGAGAAACTACAGGGTATTATGGTAAAAAAAACAGCTAATTAATGTTTAAAAGCACAAAAAAAAAACATACAAAACACTAACTGACTCAATTTTCCATATCTCCTCACAAAAAGTAATGCTGAGTGGTTTCCTTGTTAAATAAAAAAGAAAAATAAAAAAAATTGGCTTTTTGGAGCTCCGTTTAAGATATTTCTGCTCAACTGGGGGGAAACAAAGTTATAGCTACTTTCAGTAGTTTGTGCTTTCATCGCTTTCTTCACGGAAAGTTGTTGCTTTCAAAGTGTCACGCAATAGCTGTGTTCACAACAACGCAAAGCATTCTGGAGATCTACGACAGTGCACAAAAACCCCGGTCAGCTATTTAAATGTGTGTTTACTGACTCAGCATTGCTGTCCAAATAGTTATCATCCTTAAACTTTAGCTTCTTTTTCTTTAACATTTTAATACTTTTATGTCTTATCTTAGGTTTTATGTCTTAAATCTGTTTTATGGTCTGCTTTATCTCGGATTTGTTTTTATTTTTTTGTAAAGTACTTTGAATTGCCAAAGTGTATGAAAATGTGCTATACTAATAAATTTGCCTTGCCTTGAACAATTCACCTTATGTACAAGTTTATGATACTTCAGGAAGTTTAAATAAAAAAAACGTAATAAAAATATTAAGAAGAGCACAATATAAAACAATCTACAGACAGAAAACATGTGACTTTATTTTTGAATTTATCAAAAAATAAAACATCATACATCAATAATCTTTTTATTTACTTTTTCATACGGTACAATCCTATTTTCTATTGGTGAGTACTATTACAAATAATCAAGGACAGATTTCCTTAAACATATAAAGTTAGCTGGCTTGTAAGTTTAATACATTGTATTTAAAAAAAATAAGTTTAAATAAAAAAAAAAATTTCATCAAAATACATTTGTACAGGACAGTATGAAAAGAAGAAATAAACTAAATATATGAACACAAATATTAAAATTTTTCATTTCGAAAACCAATCGTGGTGTTTATCAAGGAAACATAACGGCGTCGCTTGCATGCAACTTAAATGATTGATATCCAATGAGAGATGGGGGCGGGTATTAAAAATGCATATAGAGTAATTGTCAACAAAAAAAACGAGAAATTTAGCGGGTAGACAAGGAACTGCTTTAACTAATGTTCTAATAATTTAGTATCAGCAAAATAAAATTTATGTCATCTTTACAATTATGCATTTTATCTTGTTAACTACCCAGGAAATTTTCTATACAGCATTTTCGTTTATTGTTTAGTAAAATTTACATTTAAAACAAAACACTCATGTAAACTCACAGCAAACTAAGCTCTGACTAATTTATCTATCTATCTAATAAAAGAAAAGGCATGAAACCTCCATGCCATTCTGATGACCTTTAAAACACCCTGATATTTGTATTCTTCCCTTTATTTTAGAGAAGGCAAAGACCTCCTGGCATTTGAAATGGCATCTCTGTACCTGATTTGGCATGCGAAGAGACGGTCGTGGTCCACCAGGGTACCGTGGAGACATAAAGGGCTGAAGGAAAAAGGGAAAAAATCACATCAGCACAAACACACACAAGATGCACTGTTTTATATGACACCAGGTAATGTACAGATCATGAAGTGCAGCGGAGGGATGGACAGACAGACGCATGGACAGCAGAAGCCAATGCAAGATGACATCAAATCTGTACGTTTGACATCTCTCCTTCCTTCTGTCCGCCAACACACACTGCTCCATCAACCTTACAACCTCACTCTCTCATTCTCTCTCTCTCTCTCTCTTTGAGCATCGTGAAATTCAAAGCACTTCGAAGCTTCTCAAGTGAGAGTCTGGTCAGGAAGGAAAGTGACCACAACAAGCCGAACGAGGGGAGTATCACACACCATTAGAGGCGAAACCCAACACCACTCCTGTGGTCAAGGTCTGTGCAAAGGGACCAACTTTTCGGACTGTTGAAAGATCTCCATCCTAAACGCATTGACGGACAGCCCACAGGAACGTGTGCTGTATGAGAACCGGGGTTTTTTTCACCTCTGTGAGAAGCTACAAGCTGCGAAAGAGTGTGTATTCTCAGAAGAAGCAAAGGCTGGCTGATCAGTGTGTTTGGTGTTCTTTCTGTGTATTTGAGCACCAGCTCTGTGCGTGTGAGGATGCTGTGTGGTGGGAGACTCTACAATATTAATGTGCTATTGATGGGGAGGGGGTTGGGGTTTGGCGTTGCGGGCTCATCTCCAAGAACAAGAAGCTGACTGAATTATTCATTCTGTTCGCTGGGAGTCGGTTCTGTGTG
Source organism: Danionella dracula (assembly GCA_900490495.1). Taxonomy (NCBI): domain Eukaryota; kingdom Metazoa; phylum Chordata; class Actinopteri; order Cypriniformes; family Danionidae; genus Danionella; species Danionella dracula. Next base: position 2,997 of record UELW01000575.1, read on the forward strand.
CTAGGGGATAGCGTGAAGGGCGGCGCTTCTCATGGAGGAAGCACACGTAAAGGAGAATGATTGAAACGATAACCGGCAGTTATTAGCAATTGCTGATAATGGGATCACATCACTAGATTCTATTTAAAACAACAATAAAAACAGGTGAGAACCCGGAGAGAACCCAGTGAGAGATCAATTTCTTTTATCAATTTATATTTGTCAATGTTCAACTGAATAAAAAAAAGATACTCTCTGCTGTAGTTCATACACATATGACTCCAGCTATGAGTTTTGTTGTAGGGTTATGCCAAGACTGTTAAAAAGGTAGAACATGTAAAAATGTAACGTTTAATTTTATTAGGATACCACTACAAAACTAATTTCCCTAGGCTAAACATGAATAGTTCATATGCGAAATATTATACTATTGTATAATATATTAGAGCTTTCTATGAGCTTCCGCCCTTACACAAAAATGCAGCAATTGTTCAGTGTAACCACCCTTAACAAACTTCACATTTGTATTTGTTTTAAACAAATGTTGACCGAGTTTTTGGCAAGTCTTAAAGCTGTTAATCATCTTTTAGAGGTGGTTGATTGACAAACATGGTTAGGATTGCATCCCATCCTGTATCAGGGATACAGTTTTTTTTAATGCAGAAAGAAAAGACTTTTTATTATTTATTTTTAAAATAACACCGTCAGTGAGACCATGGCCTTATTTTGACTATGACATTTTGGAATAAGACGAGCATTTCCCATGCTGTAGTGTTAATCAACACATGCCAGCCAATCAGAGTAGAGCAGTCAGACTCTAGAGCTAAACAATTAATTGCATTTGCAATAACAGAATTGTCAAAACTGCAATTACACTATAATGTGATTAAACACAGCCATGTGTGAGTTTAACTGAGCTTTTTATACTTCTAAAATGATTCTGACAACATTAATCAGTAATTTAAATGTACAATCAACATATTTACATGTTTTTAGGACAAATTTGAATTAGCAAAATGTGAGACAGTTCGATTAGATGTGTTACTTATGTAAATTTCAATGTTTACATCTGGTTTTATAAGTGTACATAGTTGGAAGGTACTGGACTTGTTGATGAATCTTCATTATATTTATATCAATTGTTGCATTGCATGATTTCATTATATTTATGTTTAGTTAATTGACATACTGATCTATTCAGGCTAAAATAATTGTACATGTTATTGTTGGAAGAATAAGGAACAGAAAAGCTTTTTGAAAAAAATAATCTGATTGTAAATCGCTATCAAAATATTAGTAAAGATTAAAAGTAATCCCAATTCAATTGTTTTCCAAAATCGTTCAACCCTAGCTTATACACTCTGTTAAATTATCTAGAAAGTGAACTAAACAGATTCTGGATCTAAACTTTTCATATATCATCGTATAAAGATGCTTCCATTGATGTTATATTTTATTTAGCTAATTATAGCAGAAAAAGGAACTAAATGTTGAAAAAGCAGCATTTTGTTAAATAACAGTCATGCATTTTTCTTTAATGGTGCTTTTGCCCATGATCCTCACCTCTCTGAACTGCTTATGTTCCTATAAGTCTTGCTTTTGGTTTAAATAAAGTATGGTTTGAACTCTCTTGAAGATATGTGCCATCACAGAATTATTTAATTCACATGGCCAAAAGGCAGTCTATTAGAATGTTTGAGATACGAATGCACAGTTAAAAGTGTTTAGCATGTTGTATACTATTAAGTCATTTAACAAAGAAACTTGATAACAAAAAAATAATAATTTCACCTCTTCTAACATAATTCTTTGATTAGAATCAAATTTTTTGATTATTCTTTGTTTTGTTTTTTTTTTGTTTTTTATAAAACGACTGAAATCTTTCTGCAAATTGATACTGTACAACACTCACGCAAGCATCAAGCCGTTTATTTTCCAGGAAGAGAAGCAAACTTTATACACTCATCAAATGATTAAAGTCAAGGTTTTTCAGTGAGCGTTTAATATGTGATTAAAAACATATAACCAAGCTCTTATAAAGTATGAAACACATGTAAAGGATACCATGCGCAAAAAGCTTAACCACTTTGTGCTATTCAAAAGTCAGGGGCAAGAAATGTGTTTAATTTCATACAAAAATTACAGCTTTTATGTTGCAAGGACATCGTTTAAGAACATCAATAAAGTCTTCATGATAAATGCTGTTCAAGTCGCGATTTTGATTAAAACTAGAATATCAAGATCTAACAGTTTAGATACCGTTGATTTTAAAATTGATCCAAAATTCTGCTCGTGGCCCTTCTTTGTTCAACACAGTTCCATGAAAATATCAGCCATTTGATTAATTATTTTTGGATTTGTCTTGTGATCTAAACCGGCTTCAAAGTAACATTTCAAATTACTCTATTATTTCTCGTGTTACTCTTTCTGAATGTAAGCATGTCTTTGTGAATATTTACTGAACAGATTTTCTACCTAACATGTATCAAACATATAACGCAGACATCAGAATCACCTCAATTCTAACAAAGGTGTTTGTTTGTGACGTGTACCAGGAAGAAGACTGGATGTGAATTTGTGTGCCTCTTACCTGGCCGTGCGGTCCCATCATGGGGTTGCTGGGATTATGTGGGGGAGGCTGTGCGTGTGGTGACGGCTGCGAGCCGGGAGGGCCCTTGAAGAGAGAGAGATGAGGGAGATGAGAGATGCACACACACACACGCACGCGCACGCACACACACACACACACACACACATTCCTGCCTCCCGCAGTCTGGTCCACAAAAACACCCATTCACTCATTCACTGCTGCTTATCAGGAGTAAAAGCAGAGCTACTCTAATGTACGCAGTTTGAAATGTAAAATGAAGTTTAAAATTAAGTTGTTTCATGCCAGGCAACAACGAAACAAAATATATAAAAAAAAAAAAGTTGATACAAAGATAAAAAAAAGTTATATCCACATGTATTTGGGTAAAAAAACGAATAAAATCAACTCTTTTGTCCAAACAAAACACTAAAATGGTCCAATAATGATATAAAGACTAACAAGCCTGGCGAAATACTTGTTTATGGATGTGAACATATGCATGTCAGAAAAACACCTTTCTGTAAGCAAATATCTAATCAATGAGTTGCTCCCGTGTGTAAATATTCAATAAGCGAGCTCTAAAGTTGAAAAGGCAAAATTTCTTGTGCTTGCTGTCGAATACGAGAAAGATGGAAAAAGATAAAGATAAAGGTAAACAAAATGTCATTGTGTGCAAGCACTGTTTTATAACACGTAATTATGCAAAAGGCAAGTCATCAAACATGAGCACACTTTTGTCCCGTCATCATGCAAGCGGAGTCGAGCGAGTCGCAGCAAACAAACAACAGAATCTCATGTCTATTCATGTTTTTTAGGAAAATAAATGTGATTAGTACAAATGATGATAAAAAAACTAATTTTCTAAGTCATCAGAACTAAACCGAACCGAAAACCATTGTTAAAAACAGAGGTATGCACTACACCGGGGAATTTATGACCATTCCATCCCTATTTTCTATGTGATTTGGCTTCATAACTGAGTGGACGCGAGTGCACACATTTGGCCAAGCGTTAGGTTTGAGTAAAAAAATTTCATGGTGGACCAAAGAAAGTTGGCTATTTTGATCACATGTGTGCTGTAGGGAAAAAAAGAACTGCAAGGTGGCTCCCGATGAATACTCTCACGTTGACCTTACAACAAGTAAAACAGTAACAAAAGGGTAACAAAAGCCTAAGAAAAAGAAAATGCAGATATGGAACATATCTCGCTCTGTTGCGAGAGGAGCAAGTGGCACTTTCCATGTGTGTTTGCCAGCTGAACAGCAACAGCAAATTCGCCCCTCTCCGATACCTTTCTTATTCTGTGTTTAAAGGCGAGTGGTAGAAGCAAACAGTTGTTTCGCGGCCCTATGTGGTCAGGCATGTCACTGTAGCCCCCCTAAAGGGCAACTAAACTGTGCATCAAGCACAAACTGCCTGTTGCAGAGGCTCCGCAAGCAACCATTTGTCAACAAAGCTACACCACGTGCTGTCTATACTCCAATCAACATTGGCGTGATAAAAATGCTAGCTACTAGTTAACCAAAACACCACACAGATGCTAACAAGGGACAGGTTTTATTTACCTCATTATACATTATATGAATATAACTCCATACATACATCAACTGTTGCTGTAGAAGCACTTTCTTTGCTTTGATCAATATTACAATGTGGTGTGCTAACAATGCTAACTTCTAGTTAACCAAAACACAATTCACATAACAAACATTTATTTCATCACCAAAGTTTTACTCCATTATCCAGTGTTTAACATGGAGCGCAAGCCGAGAAAGAGAGTGAAAGCGTTTGCTCTGCTCCACTTCGACCAATCACAAAGCTCGCACTCTACGATGTCTTGATGCAAGGTTACAAAATGCGAGAGGCATGTGGTAGGCTCCGGAACAGGGTCAGCATGGGGTTATTTGAATGTGTAGCTTTCGCAATGGGGAATTCATAGGCTTGACGCACAAGCATAGATGTGTATTAAGCGCCATTCAAGGAATAGAAGCGTCACTACATCAACACTAATGAGCAGAGGTATGAAGCTAGAGAAAGAGAAACTTTCAATTGGTCTAGGTGTGTGCTGGCTTTAAGTGTTTACAGGATTAATTGAGCAAAAAAAAAATAAAATGCTTGAGTTTTACAGTAATTTGATGTTAGTTATATATAAACATCTTACATATTGGTAATGTGAAATCTAAAAAAACTAAAGTTCTGTTAAAAGCATACGTTGCATTTTTAGCAAAACAACAGCAGCTCAGCATCTAAATTAAACTTGCAACTGTACTGTATGTACTGTAGAATCCTTTCCTTGAAATGTGTTACATAACTCAATCTAAACCCTTTCTCTTCATAAAACCAGCGCAGGAGCCTCCATTAGACTTCATTAATGATCAACAGGCCATTGCGCTCAGTCTGAAATGCTTCTGTGAGAAACATGAGACTATATGACTAATAACTAACACACTCAACAAAGGAGCTTGGCTTCCTTTCTTCCCATTCTGAATGAGAAAACATATGGCATTATGGGTCCAAAGCTCCTCTCAGCCAATCACAGTTATGTTGCAGTCCTGCCTCATTGGAGAAGCAGCTCAAAACAGCCATAAACAAAAATCACTTCTGAGAGGAAAGATAATAACCTGCCGCTTATCTGAATGGCAAACATTCAATCTCCATTCTCTGGCCCTAAAGGGGCAGTTAGTCTGAAGGTATTCATGTACTCTCGCTTTTGAATGACAGTGGTGTATTGGCTGCATTTGCTCTTCCTGGCCACTAAGTGGCAGTGTTAGCAAAGCAAACTAACAAGTGACCATTAAATGAAAAACCGCTTGAGCAATTCTTCAAATTGTTTTAAAAAGCAGTAGAAACTGTCATAAAATTCTCATCCGACTTAAGTGACATAAGTAGCTTAATGCTAGGGAGAGAAAAAGAAGGATCTATTGGAACAGAGGCAAAGGTTTGGTGGTTCGCCACCCTGTTGAGTGTGTGTGTTTGCAGCGGTGGCCCACTCTTATTAGCGCCTCTTGACCTCTGGCCATGGCTCAAACCTCACACAACCCTCCCGCTGCTTTCCATCATTTGAGGAAGCCATCATTCCAATGGTAGCGGAAATCTCCAGAGTCACAGAACAACACATCTGCACGGTGTATGACTGACTCCGTCAAACAAACAGAGGACTGCTCTACACAGCTAAGGTTCGGATACAACCATAATAGTATCTGCTTTCACACCTTTAACAGGGAAACTCTTTTTAGAAATGGACGTTTCTGGTATTTAAAAAACATTATAGTGATAAAAAAAAGTATTTTGTGTGGAACTTAAAATGTATGTTTCTTTGAATTAACTATTGATGTTTTGTACCAAATCTGCTACTATAAATACTAAAATAATATAATAATTTTATGTATTTTTTCATCTTCAATTTAACATAATCGAAAAAACTAAACAAAAGGACAATCCATTCAAGCCTACATATAACAAGTTTAAAAATAATTGTATGAGAAGTCTCGACATCAAAGAAAAACTGGAAATCATTTTAGCTAAAAAACAAAAACTAGACAGCATTTTAGCTACAAAAACTAGAGAGCATTTTAGCTAGAAAAACTAGAAAGCATTTTAGCTAGAAAAACTAGACAGCATTTTAGCTAGAAAAATTAGAAAGCATTTTAGCTAGAAAAACTAGAAAGCATTTTAGCTAGAAAAACTAGAAAGCGTTTTAGCTAGAAAAAACTATGAGCTAGAATTGCATTTTAAGACAATCAAAACCGTTCTGGAGAGTTGTGAACAGCTTAAAATCCTGTTGATCACACAAGGTCACCGTCAAACTACCCAATCAACGTCCCAAAGAAAAATAACCAACAATCTCCAAATACAAAACCTTTAAAGCTTAGGTTTATTTTTTTGTGACCCCATGCTTAAAATTGAACCATGACCAAGAAAACACAAAGGTCCCTAGTTACCCAACATGCTTTTTTGAGAAGCCAAAGTGACTGAAACAGCAATTTATTGACTGGCCACTTAATCCATGTACTCCCCTTCATAAAATGCCAAAATTAAAAAAATTACACAGTCAACCAAAAGTCTTTTATCATTAGGCAAATATAGGCGACTGCTGGTTGCCCCCCATTACTTGAAATATTGACTAGTTTTTATATTCTTTTACCTTATTTTTTTCTTGATATTTACACTATTTTGTTTCTTCAGCCATGTTATGTAAGATTGATCAATTCTGTCTCAACACATACAATCAAAATGACTTTACATTAAAACACACATGAAAATTCACAAAAATTGTTAGCTTTCTGGGCTTTTATATTCATAAAAAATTCACCCTTTGCTACAAACTTTCAACTATATAAAGAGACTGTGCTATAGGATACAGCAATGTACCCTTAAATTGTAGCAAATTTAAGCTTATAATAAAGCTGACTCAGATTCTGATTTATGCTGAAACAACTACTGATAAAAATTTATCAACCAGACAAATACATTTTACTGTTAAAATATAACAAATTTAACTCCCACATAGAATTGGTTACATAATACTGATAATTTCACAAAACAGACAATAGAATATGCTTTATTGTCATAATACAGTTATAACAAAACAATAATTTTCACACAGTCAATTGTGGAGAAATAAAAACAAAATCCACCACTGACAGTTAAATCTTGTGGCAAATTTCCATTAGGTTATATATTTGAATGGCTTACTCCTTTCCAAGTATCAAATTCAAGCACTTTTTATGCAGATCTTACAAAAAGTTGATGCATTCATTGGTTATTCAGTTAAATGTTGTTTCATTTATTCTGAGAATTATATAGATAATCAGAAATGAAAAACCTTTACTGTACTGTCTTTTTGTGACTGAATTTTTGCAGCATTTCTAACAGAACTGCTCACAATATTGAGCCCTGACGAACAGCTACAATAATAACCATTTTCATGCAATCAATGTCAAGAGCTTGTTTAAGGACTTCAAGTACCAATATGAATGATGTTTTTAGCAAGACTGCTATATTAAAAATATATATTTGAAATCTACACTATCTCTATAGTTTAATACAGCAAAATTCCTCACCCATTATGCTCTTTTTAGACTTTTGAGTGCATTAAGAAGAACTACGCTGAATGAAGTGTCTTCACTCCATTTCATCACTAAAAATGTAATAAAAAAAGTATGACACGAAAATCATTTTTCTGGTGAGCCATTCCCAAGCTCACACATGACGTATAGACACTGAAAGCTCAGGTAAGAGCCGGCTTTTGTGAGATTTTGTTTCTGATGTGTCCGTGCCCCGTCTCTGACCTCCCCAAGAGAGTGGATCGCTGCGGGGTCTGGCAGGAGAACTAACTGCTCTTACTGCTGTCCCAGAAACCACGCACTCGTACACAGACACACATGAGCAGGCAAGCGTGTTTGCGAGAGGGAGAGAGAGAGTATGTGTTTTCACTGGCTGCCTGCCTTTCTCAAAGTGTGTCTGCGGGAAGGATTAAAGGGGTCTAGGGATGCTCAAGGCCTCTTTAGCTCAGGGAAGCGCTGAGGTCACGACTGTTCATTGCACCTCATCACACACAGCAGTGGCAGCACTCACCGGCGCGGCTTTCTTTGATAAACAATCTCGTTTCTTCAATAACACACATCACTTCCCTTACAGTCCACCTGACTTCCTAAAACTGTGCTCAGTGGAGTCTTGCTAAAGTTGATAATTCATATAGTGAAATGTCTTCTTATGCATTCTAGCATTAACAAAATCTCTACATGTGATGGAGAATACAAAGAAAATCCAAGATAAACGCTTTAATCATCTTATTTAAAAACCTTGTTGTAAATTTTAGAAGAAGGTCTAGAAAAGCTTCACGTCTCCATATTCAAATTGGGCAAAGGACATGAAAACACCTCACTTTTTCAGTTCAACAATCTCTCAATTCAAACAAACTCCAAAGGGAAATCTGTACTGCATGTTTAACAAACATGTGTTTTTGGACTGTGGGAAGAAACCAGCAAAGACAGACAGAGACCATTTAAACGCCACTCAAAGAAATTTGCCAAAGCCTTATTTTTAAATATTACTGTTATTGAAAGCACAAAAAATAACCATGGTCTTGTTTACTCAATTACAATGAAATATGGACTTCCAAATAGCACACAAACCCACATTTAAGGAACAGTAGACAAAGACATTCCACAGCTATAATTATTGAGTGATTAACTATTTCTCTTCAGTCTTCAAATTGTTAGACAAAAGCATCTATAGTTCTGTGCTCCATCAAATGCCATCTTTGCATGGATCAATATTGCAGTGATAAGAGTGATCACTACTAGCTAACCAAAACCCAACACAGATGCTAACAAAGGACAGTCATTGTTTAGTCATAATATATGTATGTATGAATATAACTTGTATATATGAATATAACTGCTATAAAAGCACATCTTTTTACTGATTAATACTTCAATGTGGTGTACAATGCTTACTTCTAGCTAGCCAAAACACAATACAGATAACAAAGAAAGGTTTTTACGTTATCTGACTTCATCATGCAGTGTTTAACATAAGAGCGCAAGCCAAGAAAGAGACTAAAATGGCTTGCTTTGCATTACCTCAACCAATCACAGAGCTCGCACCCTTTGATGGAAAGTTAGACATTTTAATAGGCTTGCGACAGGCAATACACCGGGGTAAGAGCAGATTATGTAAATGTGCAGCCTTCGCAAAGGGCCATTTTAAGGCTTGAAACACAAGTGCAGATTGGCTCAGATGAAAAAGTTTCACTATAGTGACGTGTGTATTCCATTTCCAAAAACACTTGGTTCGAGTAAAAGTTTCTTAATGAGCACGTGAAAGCCAGAGGTAGTCTCGAAATTGGTTCAAGCAGTCTAGCAAAGAGATGGGCGGGGCTTGTGGCTCAAAAGAGGAAGTTGCATATCCTTGGCGTGATTTAATAATAGTCTCGATAGTTAATTACGCACAGCAACATAGTGGGAAACGGATGTTTTCGTCTTTAGAACTGCACAGTATATCTGCAAATATTGAGGCTGTGGTAAGAACATCCACTCCATGTCGCACAGTTTTGTATAACATTACTCCGGTGATGTAAATATGTAAGCGTCTCTGAAATGGTTTAAAAGTTACCGTCTAAGCATAAATCTGCAGGAGATGTCAGAAACAGAACAGACGTTCCTAGTATGAAAGGGCCCTTAGTAATTTAATTACTGAGGATGATGTAGGGAGAGTCCAGAAAACTGACTTCACACCCTAAAGGAGGTCAAACTAGAGTTGCCAAAGACACACCAGAGCACCTAACACCTCTCCTTTCTCTCTTCCCATGGGGCTGATCTGATATAAATAACAGTACTCTGCATCTCCAAAAACCTCCTCCGCATCTTATCGTACACTTCTCATCCTCAAAGCGTTCTCTTCCCTCCTCAAGCAACAGCAGAAAGGGTCTTGGACTCTTGCCACTGCTTATCACCCGGGCTGCCAAATGCCAGTGCTGTCCATCAGAGAGCAAACAGCCCGCTACCCTGCTGTTTCAGAAGAGGATGGGGATGTATACGTCCGTGTTTGATTTCAAGGCGCAGTACGTCTGAGCTTTGTCATCCTTTAAGTTAAGTCAGATGGAAGCCTGAACAGGGAAAATCCTCTTTGACACAAGTTCTGGAAGAGCGTGCAGTTTATCAACGCAGATAAACTAGATTTACGCATGACTTTAGCAGAAAAAGGTCTGTGTTACTGGGACGGCCAACTGAACTGAAGAAAAGAATAGATGTACAGAACTTATTTTAATATGAAATATATGAGCATTTCTAGAAATTCCGGACACACTTGTGGTGTGATTAACTTTAAAAGTGGTGGATGAGGAAGAAAACGGCATAAAGACTTGGCACTAACAGTATCTTGAACCAACTAGGAAAGCTAAAAACTCAGAGCACTTCTTAGCAACTGTAAGAAAGTCCCAAAAGACAAAGATGTCATTGTTTCTGTGCACAAAACCCCCAAAGGTTGCACCGTAAATACATAATAGACTGACCTTATACACAAAATATAGCTGGAGTTTGTAACTTGGGGGTTGGAGGAAAAGGCAGTTGATTCAAACAAGCCACTAGGACCTTAATTCATTTGGTAAGGTGTGGTGAAAATTAATAGTGCAGGTTTGGCACCCCAGGACCAACGTTGCATGTTCTTGACATACAGCATCTTAACCAACACTGCACATACACGTTAGGGAATGAATAAAGCAGCAAGCAGGTGAATGGTGAAATGAAGAACAAAAAAAAGCTTTGAAAAAAAGAAAATACATAATAAAAAAAGCATGCGTTGGTTCACCCAAAAATCTAAATATTCTGACTTGTTTTTTCATTAAGCATTAAAATATATATTGTTTTCATCTGTTAATCATTTAGTTTGAAGAATGCTACAAACTGAATGCCGATCCATTTCATTGAATGTCAATTGGTTTTGACTTTTTTTAAACAACATGTATTATAATGAAATACATTTTTGAGTGAAACGTTCTGAGTGTGGTTCTGCCATTGAGTGATTTTTTTTTCTCAAGCTGTTTATTGCACAAGGAAATGTTGTCTCAAAGTGCTAACTGACCATCACCAATTACCAGAGACAAAGTTATAGGAATCTTTGAACACAACTCCAGGTCTCAGCTGTTCAACAGCCAACATAAGTTCCTCTAGGGATATTCAAGCAGTTGAGACAGGCAGCAAAAAATAAACCGAAACTATACAGTAACACTTAAAAGGCAATATATTTTCATTGTTCATCACCAAAATTTACAGCCTGACAACAAAACTACAGGAGCCCTTTGAGCATGCAAACAAACATGTGAAATTCTTAGACAAAATATAATGTTTGCTCATTAGCTTTGAGGTGCTTAAGTCACAATAACATTACTTCATGGTGCTTAACTATTACATGATGTTTTACTAGAAGACTTTTAGAGAGAATGTTATACAGTTTGCCAAATTATCACAAGTAATCTCAAGCATCCTGCACACCTCTATACATAGACGATAAAAAAAACACTCCTTTACCATGTTAATTATAACTTTACCAAATCCTTTACCAAACTATATTCCCGGGGGGTCATTCCAGGCCCGGGTCACATCCTGCATCCAAAACCTTTCCTTGAAGAGCTTGTCCTCTATACTCTATAATGCAATACACTAGCTAACTCTGACTCTGAATGCTTACTCCAACAAAGATGATGAATGTGGAGCTGATGATTCCATTAGAATCTGTCTGATTTAACACCTTGCAAATGGTTTTAGCCATCGTGTAAACAGGTTTTTGTTCTTCTATGAAAAAATGATTTGCTTTGAATATCATGTGCCTGCCCTAATTTCATTAAATAGAGAGGTGGATGCACTTTCACTCTGCTCACCCCAGTAAAAACACTGTAGTTTAGACCTCTTGTAAAATGTTAAGGATGAGCATAAGCCAAACTGTACTAATAGACAAAACATGTAAATCTCCATTTGATTATTTGAGAAAACAATGATCAGAATAAAATTTATTACAGAATGACATAGACTTTTATCCAGACACCCAAACTCACTCCACAGAATGAATGAATCCATGAATGAATGGATTAATGACTCAACACTGGATGCTGATTTGTGTAAACAAGGCAAAAATGGAATTAACCCAGTTCATCTTACCTGAAAGAAACCAGGGGGCATTGGTCCACCCGGCATACCATCATTAGGAGGCATGTTGCCCATTACAGGGCTAGGAGCCGCTGCTGCACTCTAGCAAACACAGAGATGGAGAAATTGAGTTAGTATTGAGAAGAAATACTTGTGTTATTGTATACATCTGACTCTAATACCATTAATGTCAATTTAAGCAGATTAACAAGGCATGGTTTGTTCTATTCATTTCAATGTGACAAGAAGACAAGTTTTAAAACATGTGGATATCTGCCTGACTTCCAGAACATGCCAACATCCATTATTTCCTTGACATATTACACTTTTTTTTCAGATTGGAGAGAAAGGTGTTACATGACATCCAGGTGATTGCTAACTGATCCATTTCTGAGCTTACCAATTGGTCAGAAATGATCAAACTTTTGTGATCCTAAGACTCATTGTGATCTTATAGAAAATACTATTATGAATTCCCCTAATTATGCCTGCAAAATGGTAATTAAGGTCAGAGGGGTGTATTGGTATATATACTAGGTCACATTGTGTAGACAAATGCTGGACAAGTACACTCACCATGCACACTAATATTTACATCTGTGTCTCAAGTTTCTCACAAATCAACCAGTCATTAAGTCCCAGAAGAAAACCCCCACAGCAAAAAAAAAATTCTTTATAAAATATTGCTCACATACTTCATTAACCAAATTCACCTTTTTCCAACAACAGTTGGATTTTATTAGCATGTTCCTGAGTAGGAATAACATAAATGTATATGTGCATCATGTCACATTTCTAAAACACAATATCTGAAATTCACTTGCATGGTCCAATAAAGATTTGAAGAAGCTGCCTATGATGTAATTATGTAGCATCAGTTGCCTCCGTCATCGGACGATAAGATGTGCTGCACAGTAGTACTCTTTCTAATTACGTCAAAGAAAAAATGCATTCTGCCAAGAATGCGTCGTTATATCCAAAAGATCATTCTGGGTGAAGCTTAACAATCAACATAGAGCGTGTTAACACGAGATGGTTATTAGCATCAGAAAAGCTTCAGCATTACACCACAGCTTTTGTAGATCTGTGTACATACTTCCTATTGTAAAAGGAGCAAAAACAAGCAAACAGAATGAGAGGAGCCTCAAGTGGAATCTCCTGAGCAAGTGGAACACTTAGAGGCCGGGGCCCCTTTCCTCTGCTGGCCCCGGGCCCACTCTCTCACCCCGAACTCTTTCACCAGAGAGAGCGAGAGGCCCAATGAGTGAGAGTGTATGTGTGAGAGAAAAGGAGACTAAACATGGAGGGAAAGGGAGGAAGATATAGGGGAGTGTAGGAAGAGAGGAAAAGAGGGAGGATTGAGTAGCAAGAGCTGGCAGGCGGATCACTCACACACAAACACTCCCTCTTCCAGCTGAAATTCAAACCTCTCTACAGCCGCCGAACAAACAGCAAGGCCACCCCTGACCCCACACATTTATATCAAGCAGCTTTCAGAGAATTGTGGGGAATTTCCAGCAGGGATTCAAATTGGTTCAAGAAACAAAACCCGGAAACTAACTAATTGTTCAGAGGGAAACGGAGTGAATGAATTTGGTTTATACTTCAATGTGGTTTCTAATATTTCATTAAAAGTCAACAACTCAATTAAAATTAAACCATTGCAACACACTTTAAATCAATTCATAAGAATCCAACACCAGCAAAAAGGACTGACCCAACAAACAACATTTGCAGATATTGAAAAAAAGGGTTTTCCCAGCGATGGGTTGCGGCTGGAAGGGCATCCGCCGCGTAAAACATATGCCAGAGAGTTGGTGGTTCATTCCGCTGTGGCGACCCCGAAAGGGAAGAAAGCCGACATGAAGATGAATGAATGAATGAATGAATGAATGAAAAAAGTGTCTTAAAAATTGTGGCTTTTCTACTATTATTGTTGCACATTGTTACGTGTAGCGTTTCCTTTTTTGTTTTCGTCACCTGTTTGTGCGCGCGCCCGTTCACGTTTCTGATTCCTGCAGGTGACTCCAGCTGTCCCCTGATTCGCCAGTTTGGATGCCGATCAACATCGAGGAGGAGGACCACTTCAGCTCGTCTGCGAATCAGTGGTGGCAGCTGGAGTTGAAAAGGAACGAGCCGACACCTGTCCAGCAGCGAGGGCTCTGCGGAGTCCCTTTGCTCATGTGGCGTGGAGAGAGTGGCTCCACTCGGTTGCCATCCGTTTTGTTCGTTCGTGCTCCATTTTGATTGATTGATTGATTGATCGCCTTTATTTGTCACTACACTGTTACATGCAGCGAAATGGGACCCCTCCGACCAAGACAGGTCGGTGAGGTAGTTTGTTTGAGTTTGCGTCTGCTTATGTTAATCTATGTGATTTGAGTTGAATTCTGTTTCCTACCCAGTCTGTCACGTACGTTGTCTTCTGACTTCCAGGGTCTCAGAGACAGCGTAGCATGTCACGTGACATACATTCAGCATGTAGGAATGTTTCTGTTATACACACTAGTTTAGCGGTGTGCACCAGTTTTGTTTATTGTATGACTTTCTAGTTAGTGTAGATTAGTTCTAGCTTTGTGTATGTTATTTAGTTAGCGTAGAATTGTCTGCCCTTTCTAGTTAGTTTATGTTTGGTTTTACCTGGTGTCCCTTAGTCTCTGCCCCTGGAGTGTGTGTATTTGTATTTGATTTGTTTTACACATTTTTCACACTATTTATTAATTAAAGCACATTTGGTTTGTCAAAAATTACTCTTTGTGTCTTGTTGTTTCCAATTTTCATTTCTGTTCCTCCACCTTTTTGTCACACCCCGACCCTAGATAACAACACCATATTAAGGTCGTAACACACATTTTGTCCACACAACTATCTCTGTGTCAAAACATAGGAAGGGAGAGTAACACATTCCAGGTATTTATTATACAACCTAAGGAGTGAGTATAACATGTTTGAGAATAGTTAAAAACTCATTAATGTCTGTGTCTTGCTTCCATAGAACAAGATGTTCAGCGATCAATGCAGGCAGAATGAAATGTGAACAATGACTGAGGAGAAGATGGAATCATGAGATGGTAAAGTAAGGAAGAAGGAAATCTGGTAGGTAAGTTTCACTGGTAAGTGCTAGAAAAACAGTAAAGAGCGCATCACTTTCAACAGTGAACCCGCCTCTACCTCGGTCGACTCTGGGGTACCACAGGGTTCAATCTTGGGTCCAATATTACCCACCATTTCTATGCTCCCAACTTCACACTTTATGCGAACCTAACTATACTGCAACATAGAAAGCCCTTTAATCTGGAAAACGTCAAGATATAAACTTGCAAAAGCATAAAGAGAGATGGAGAATGTTGCACAATCCTTTTTGCACACACAGAGAGATTCGGGCTGCTGGTCCTGGTCCAATACTCAGGGGAAGATAGTGTCTGTGAACAGGGCCTGGTTCCCTGAGATCTGTGGCTTTTATAGAGCTGTTATACAGCATAAACCTCATGCCACACAAACACGGTCTCCACTCACCAACCAAACCAATCCCAGCAAGCACAGTAGTGCAGGGGGCGTGTGGTGAACCGTAACCCGGGGCGACCAGAGAGTATTAGCGCTCGGGCTTCAGTTCTTTTACGAGGAGAGAGAGATACTGCGGTGGCAAGATATGGCTTCACGCACACTCTCTCACACACAAGGCACTGTGTGTACTGCGGACCGAGGGGAGGGACACTAGAGCTGCATTGTGTATGTGTGCATGTGTGTAAACCCAAGTGAGTAAGTTGCAGCTCTGTTCAGGTGCATAAAGAGAGAAAGCGGGCAAGAGAGGGAGAAAGAGGCCTCCTTCGTCTTGTTGCCATGACAACTCCGATCTCAGCTCTCCCTCCACAGTGCCATTAAAACCCTCAGGCCGTCAATCATCCAGCTCCAGTGTGTGTGAGTGAATGAGTATGTGCAACGCATGCATGAAGGGAGGGACCGAGCTTTTCAGCGATCCCTGATTACTGCCATCATCTCATCAAGGCATTAAACAGCAGCTCGTTTTGGTGTACACACCTCTACAGCAGCCACTAAATAACAGTCCTCATGTAAACATAAACACACACACACGACACGCTCTCTTGGGTGTTGTGCTAGTGAGCAATACTCAATACCCGCAACACAAGTAAACAAACACTTGAGCATGCGTGCATAAACACTTGGGCTTCAAAATGGCAAGATGAAAAGGGGTATTCGAAACAATGTAGACATATGCCACTCTAAACCGAGAGATAAAAAACAAAAGCTATATTTGTAAAAAAAAAAAAAAAAAAAAAAAAAAGTGAGACATTGAGAGTTCAATGATTTGATGTAAATTCAAGAAGCAGACACAGGGAAAAGGAAACAATTAAAGCATAACAATAATATAGTTTTTTTTTTGCTGTTGTTATTTAGTATTTAACCTCCCAGTGTGCAAAAGCTTTCTTAGAATCCTTATTTTCTCCCTAAATGAATAAGAAGTTAATTAAAAAACGCAAGATTTTTTTTATAATAAACAACAAATAGACTAAATAAAAATGCTTTATTATAGTGATATTATTATACTATTATATATACTATTATTATGTAACTTCATTTATCAGATTCAGTTCTTTAAAAATGGAGAACTTTTGTCCTCTCAGATAATTCATGTTTTTTTCCTTAAATATTTAGATATGGCTTTGCAATGTATGTTATTATTTTAAAATTAAATCTAAACAGTAGGGTTTACTATTTTAATTGTTGCTAACCTCTTTTAAAAAAAAATTATTAAACCAGTTGTATTTTTTAAAACCAGCATTTATTTTTTCCCCTATGATTGTTTTTTTTATCTCTCTGTAAACCACTCTGAATTAGAGCTAAACAAGTAACGTGCCACAAAACTAAACTACATTGTCACAGACAAAAACAAACTTATTATATGCTTTATGATATATAAAACATCAATGCTTTACATAATTAAAAGTCGCAAATAAATATTGTTATCAGGCCAAGTACTGACACTTGTGGCATCCCTGAATGACTAGCCCCTCTAAACGCACTCTCCTTTGAGAGCAGCCCTCTGAGTGCCTGTGCAGGTTATTAAAAATGTATTCAGCTTGCAGATTTCAAAATGCGAGACGAAGAGTGAACTTTAGCTCGGTCCAGTGTCCTTAACCTTTCCACATCTCCTCCACTCAAACTCCTGCCTGATGGTGTTCTTTCTATTTTGCAGCTTTACTCTCAGCCCTTACTCTCTCGTACTCTATGGTGGAGCCGGAGTCAAGTCTATAAAGATTAGCTGGAGAGACCTGCATGCATAATCAAGCTGCAGACAGATGTGTTAAGAGAATGAGAGAATGAGAAGTGAGGTGAAAGTTGCTCATAAGATGATGCTAGTCCAGCTTTTCCAAACACAGAGCATCCAAACCAGCTCCTTTATAGTTTTATTTAAGTATTTATTTATGTATTTACTTATTATTTTAATTAAGCGTTTATGTATAAATATATTTACTAATGCATTTATCTCTATGTCTCTCTGGTACAACACTTACATTTGCTCCAAATAGAATATAACACAAAATCGACACAGGTACCAGTCATTTGGTCAAACAATGGTCACAAGACAAGTGCAAGAAAACAAGGAAAAATTAAGTCAAATCACTTAAAAACAAAACATAAAACATAATGCAAACAATAGCTTGATAACAAACCACTGCATCTATGAAGTAAAAATTCTCTCAGACAAGTTCTCTCATTTTTAAATTAAAAATGAAAGACTGAGAATGACATTTGTATATCAAAAATATGCATGAGGACCATTTTCTATTAATAACATAGCAAATTAGAATCAGAATCAACCAGTTTCTCAACCGTACTATATTAAATGCGTATTCCCCAATCTCCAGTATTCACTGATAATGTGTTATCAGCACCAGTTACAGTAAGTTAGCCGAAGGTGTTGTTTACCCGCCGAAGCACATTCATGGGGTCATTACACATGTTTACACCTCCGGCCTGCACAGCACTTTAACACAAACAAACCAATGCCCGA
Organism: Danionella dracula; assembly: GCA_900490495.1. Lineage (NCBI taxonomy): Eukaryota > Metazoa > Chordata > Actinopteri > Cypriniformes > Danionidae > Danionella > Danionella dracula. The sequence goes on from UELW01000575.1 coordinate 21,247, forward strand.
CTTTGTCTGATCACATGAGCCTCACTTCCTCTCACCTTCCACAGATAAGACACAGAGATCAACACCTGCGTGGGAAAACGCACTCGACTCCGGCTCGCCAAACTTAACTCTATCGCTCTGAACTACTGCTAATGAGCCTAACATCCTGAGAGAGAGAGAGCGAGAGAGGTGAAAGACAGGCCTTGTAGCCTTTCATTAGGCCGGTGACAGCCCCACAGGGAGAGTACTGTGTCATGGACCTCTGTGAAACAAAAGAAACGAGGGGACAGAAACGACGGGCAAGACCACATTGCTAATTGGAGATAATTAATGGTATTAATTAGGCACTGAGGGGGGAAGGGGTGGGTATGCAAAAGAGAAACAGGAGAAGAGCATCAGGATAGTTCTGGAGTTTCTTTCTCTTTACGGTATCTGCTTCCTCTGTGACTAGGGTAAGAGAGGGTCAATGGCACCTCTGAGCGCACCTTACGGACCTTAAAAAAATCTACAGTGCACTTTCCATCCTTTTCAGCAGCGCAGGAGAGTTTCAGTTAATGTCTGACAAATAAATTCATTTTTCTCTACGTGCTCAAGACAAGCATTTGTAAAGTAACTGCCTGGTTCAACATTCATCACTCTTGATTGATAGGATGCCAGAACGTCTCGATAATTCACTCATTTATATTTTCTTATATAAAATTAATATACGGACCGTTAGTATTGTTAAATCTATACTATTGGTTCTGTCTTGGAATAGTTAAATGTCAGATTTATAATACAGGTTGACATGGTTGACATGAGGGACAAGCTGAACAATTAATAGCATTTTCAATTAAATCTCAATTTGAATAAACAAAATGATTTATTTGCATAAAAGGCTATTATACAGTCATGTGATTAAACACAGTTTAACAGGCAGAAAAGTTGTACATTTATTAAACAATAGTCTGTGTGATCACATTGATAGTTCTTAAAAACTACTATGACAGCAGCTGAATTTCTAAACTATGGTAAAGATAATTCTTTTGTTTTTTTAACATTTTCTTCTATTTAAATTTTACCAGATAAATGAGTAAAAGACTTAAAATTCAACAAATCAAGCAATATAAGGCCACCGTAATTGTAGTTGATAGATGCTAAATTTGTTTTCCACAAACAGATTTTCATAGCATTCAACTGTAGTTAATTTAAATATTGTTATATACAGACCATAAATTATTACATGTAATTATTGGAAAAATCTAGAGCAGACAAATAGTTAGCGTAGTAAATTGCTATTGCTATATTTATTAAAAAGAATAATTGCAATACAATTATTTTCTAATCGTTCGGCCCAAATGGGATGCTACTTAAGTACATCAAACATATTTTGATCTATATGGTGACTAGCATATATCACTTTAAACATCTAAAGTACAATATTTCTCCCCCCCCCTCTCTCTCTCTCTCTCTCTCTCTCTCTCTCTCTCAGTTATAGCTTGCTACACCTATAAATATAATTTTATTTCACAAATGTGATGTCTCTATTTTAATTAGGTTTTTTTTTAAATAAATTTACTGTATATAAACATTTCAGCTCAGTAATTACATCAGTTAGAGTGTGGAGCGGCTGAATAGTTACCCAACAGCATTAATTCCTACAAGTATTTAAATCTACTACCGAACAGTGAAAGGCAGAAGGTCAAACAGGAATACTATTATCTTCATCAAACTGTTAAAACAAGTTAAATGTTATTGTTAATCATTTTATTAGCTTGATTAAAAAACGACACATGTACAGGAAATCCTCCACAGGAAAGAATGCTCATTAGACACCCAGACAGTGCATAAAAGAGCAACATATAGAAAACTTGTGTGAGCGATTTTAAAATACACAATGCAGAGAATACAGTTCAACATAATAACTTATGTTGTGTCCTTTATTTTAGTTGCTGATCAAAGGTGCTCCCCAGCTCTCATTGATTTTAGAAAATTTTCGTAATAAATTCTTCCTTTGAAACTCTTTTCCTTCAGTTTTCAAGACACCTGCGAACCAGAACTATAACTGACTGATCGTAATGAGGAGGTTCATATGTAGGGCTGGTGAAAAAAAACCTATTGTTAGATGCATAGTGTCATTGCCGAATCTATTATTTAAAGTTAAGAATTGATAAGTGAGATAAAAAAAAATTAATAAAAAGAATTTGTTAATCAGAAACACACAAAAACTATGCTATGGAAAACTACAAGACTCAACCACAGCTCCTTGAAAGCAATCGTATAATCTATTTATACCTTTTAAGTTGAAGGATCCATTGCCCTTGAAGAGAGCCACACAAATAAAATAAAAATAGCAGACACAGAAAAAATATGAGAAACCTCCAGCTTTAAGATCTTAATTGATAACTTTTTTCTCTTTTTCAAAATATTTTTTTTCCAAATTCATCTTTTATTTTTTCATCCTTCCTGTTGAGAGTGGTCTTGATCCATTTTTGATCTTAAAATTGATTTAACACTTTATTCTTCGAGTTAACAATTCCTGGAAAACTTGGATCTCATAGTCTGAATCTAAGGGAAGATTCACTCGTTCAAAACAGACAAATCGTCAGCCTCTCTTCAGTTAAATTCTTCTGTGTGCTCTGAGAAATCTCAGCGCTGGTGTCCACAGCAGGGTGAGATAAACACAAAGGTCAGATAAACAACAAGCAGCCACAACATCATCTCTTAATCCAGTGTAAAGCCAGAGCTCGGCCTGGAAAACGGTGTGAGACAGAGGACGCAGACACACCACCATCCAAATCTCTCTGAGCGTGTGTGTGTGTGTGTGGTGTTTGCGTGTGTGGTCAACAAAACATAAAATGTGCAGAAATCTAACTATTTCATCACAGTTAAATTGCGTCTGCCATTTTTAAGGTGTTTCCTGTCAGTTTTGTGTTGGAAGATTTGTAAAGTTTCTTTTAATCAAATTGCGAGGTAATTTTTCAACATATTAACTCAAATGTAACAACAACAACAATAATAATAATAATAATAATAATAATAATAATAATACTCACATAAACAGTATAAAAGGTAAATTACTCTAAGAAAGTTTTTTGTAAATTCAGTAAAATACAAAAGTACTGGCTCAAGCTAGGCTGAAAAACACCAAAAACTGGTGGCGCCTCAATACATTGTAGATTCTACCTTAAAACAATCACTTTTCAAGATCACATTTTGCCTTTACAGAGGCTTGGGTACTCTATGTACAGTGGATATCTTATTGTCTTTGAAAAATGTTTTTGAAGAAAACAAAGGGTTCGAATCCAGCCACTTTAGCTTTTATTAGTTCTGGTCACAAAACATTTTACCCACTGCTTCCTGTAAGACTTCACGCTCCTATTCAACTAAGGATTGGAAAAGCCCCGCCTGCATACAGCTTTTAAAATTAAGTATACATTTAGATATAAAAGAGAAAAGAGAAAAATACTTAAGATTAAAGGTGCTGTATAGTGTAAACTTGACTTATCAGACATTTATGTATTGTTCCCCTCAACAAAAACACGATTCAAGTCATATTCAGATTTTCTGAGAGCTCAAAAACGTTCAATGCTTAAAGCCACCTCCAAGTATTATAGCTCTGAGCCACAGACCAATCAGATTTAACAGCTGATAATAGCAAAACTTAGTAAAGATGACTTGTACTTGGAGCAGCACTTCTCATTAGGCTGGTTTTTAATCAAAGCAGGAATCAATAGAGGACTTATAACAAGGCTGGCTCTAAAACAGATGCTTTGTGAGCATTCTGATGACGAGTGGCAGTGGGAGGAACATGATAAATATTAATTGTAGGAGTCCAATAATCTGAGGTGATTAAAAGACATTGTTTACCATAAATTCTGCTTTTAGAAGGTTCTTAAGTACAGTGATAGTATAGATGGGTCATACATTTTTTCCTAAATGCTTAAAAAAGGCATATTATGGCACCTTTAAAAGTGAAATAGTAAAGGTCAGCTCCAAATTGCCTCTTATGCTAAATTTACTTAAAAGACAGGTAGCTTTTATTAAAATCAGGCAAATTTCCAAAAAGCAACCGTAATTCACTCAAGCAGTTTTCTGCGAGAATGTATAGTTATTTAAAATGGAGTGAATGTGTCTTAAAACATTAATTGAGATTAACTGTTCCAATGTTACAAATATCTTGTGGTTTTTGCCTCAGTTGTAGTTGCTTTCGCTAAAGTTTTGGAACCTACATTAAATATACAATGGAATCCTAGTCGAATTACAAAATTAATATGATTTTTGTTGATTGCCTCATATGTGTAATCTTAAGACTCCTACACAAACTGAAATATAAAAAAACATTTGATATTTTATATATTATATATATATATATATATATATATGATATATAGATATATATATATGAAGAGTGATATATAATATATAATATATATATATATATATAATATATATATATAATATATATAGATATATCTTTCATCTTCTCTCTTCTTCCTCCGCTTATCCGGGGCCGGGGCGCGGGGGGCAGCAGTCTAAGCAGGGATCCCAGACTGCCCCTCCCACAGACACTTCTTCCAGCTCCTCGGGAAGGATCCGAGGCCTCCCAGGCCAGCTGGAGACATAGTCCCTCCAGCGCGTCCTGGGTCTTCCCCGGGGCCTCCTCCCAGTGGGACGTGCCCGGAACACCTCCCCTGAGAGGAGGCATCCGGAACAGATGCCCAAGCCACCTCAGCTGGACTCCTCTCGATGTATATGTATATATATATATATATTATATTATATATATATATATATATATATATATATATATATATATATATATATATAATATATACATATATATTATCTCTAATATCTATATATATATATATATATATGGTTAATTATTAGGTTGAATAGTAAAATCACATCAACTATTTGGAGCCTAAACAGTTGCAGGGCAGATTTTGTGTAGGAAACTCCACAATTTCCTAAATGTTTGAGCAGGACGTGTGTGGGATTTGAAAGAGTATTGCATTGAACATGCGGATCAGATGCTGCAGATAAAGAGCAGGAGTGGAATAAAGTTGTCAGGGGGCTTCCTGGCGGCAGCTGGCAGCTTGAAAACAAGCACTCGCATGTCATTGGTGCGACCAGAACCAGCGCCGACATGAATAAATAACAGCACACCTCAAAATATCCCTGCAGGGCCATGCCACACAACACACACACCGCTTTATGACTCCCTCAATGTCATGGAATTTCATCCCCCTCTCTCTCACTCGCTGTACTCTGCTGCGCTGCTGTGTGAGAGACAAAGTTACGCAACAAGAGGCAAAAGAGTGTGTCCATGGGTTTGTGAAGGGGGGGAGAGCTTGTGTGAAGAGAGTGAGTGCATGGGTACGTGTATGCATGTGTTAATGGATGTGTGGTAGGGAGGAACAACATTCAGGTTGATCTGAACACTTCTTTTGGCTTTTGTCATTATACACTTAATGTCCTGCATTCTCATTTACCACAGACTTAGTGAATGTAGAAAAATTTATGGAAACTATGGTAAAATATTGTTTAAAATCTTTTATAAAACTGATGTATAGTACTTTTTTTGCAGCATTTAAAGGATATCCTTTAATATTCATCATCTTTATTCCCTTAATAATAATAATAAGTAAATTATGAAAGAGAGCCACTAAAAGAAACATTAAAACCAGGGATGTAATCATGTTTTTTCCACTTCAAAGATGGGCAGTTTTAACATGGGCGTGAAAGAGAGCCTGCTCACTTCCTTGTGGATGGTCAAGGTACTACAGCTCAGTCGCATTTTGGCATGGAGAGCAGGAGCCCCTCATATTTGACCTTCATTACACTGTGACTCTTGTTCTAAATTATTATTAAACTTGTGTGCAATTATGGTTCGTGCTACTCGAGTGACATCCATTCATCAATGATTTGATGCCAGCGTCTTGGTCTCATCTTTTTCTCACTTTTTGACCTTTATGAAGTAATGCCAAGAAAGAAATGCCTGGGCATGCCAACTGCAAGTTTCTTTCTTCTAAAACCTATGCATGACATCACAGGTATGACGTCCAAAGTTTATGTAGTCAGTAAATAATGCTTTCAATTTATATAACGCTTTAGTGGCTTGCCCAAGGACACAACAGCAGAAGAAATCCAACCAGCAACCTTCCGATTATAGCACAACTAACTCCACCACTGCACCATCTTTCCAGTTGTGTTTGTAAGTCGTTTTAGACAAAAGCGTTTGCCAAATGCATAAATGTAAATGTTTTTCAAAATGACTACTTATCGGTGCCCGCTGTCGTCCGCAGTTACGAGTCATCCAAAAATATTTTTAATGATATTTGGGTCGAGGTCAGTCGGGTTACTTGAAATAAAGATGCTAATTAAACCTTTGTAATTTATATAGTACTTGTCACAATTCTCTATGAAATACATAGGCCTTATCGCACTGAGATCGAGCTGGACTATGCAGCTACCTGCTTCAAATACAACATTGATGAGCGCTAAGAGTTAAAAGAGTTAATTTTTCAACTCCTGATTGCACACGCTTGCGACACACGCTCATAGACACGACATCAGCAAACGCCAAATTAGTAAAATTAAGTTTTAATCAGAAATTTCTGTAATTGGTTCGACATCAACCTGTGTGAGACTACAGGCACCACAAAGAAAGGCAAGTTCACGTGTGTTCTCTCACATCTCATCAGTCTCTTATAGTTATCTCTTAAATTGACCTGCTAATGAATTCTTCAAGCAGGGTCGAAACATAAACATTGCATTCATCAATAGTAATATACATCTAGACAACCGAAATGGAAAATGATGGGTCGCCTCAAGAACTGCCTGCTCTCCACATCAGCGAGCGCACCATTTGAAAAATGCGCATCAGGAAGCGGGTCGGGTACACAATTTTATTTCTTTTCTTTTTTTGCAGCCCGAGTTGCGGGCGTTGACAACGTCGGTCAGGTTCGGGTCATTTATACATCGACCCAAGAATCACTACTACTTATTGCTACATGAAGAATATAACCACAATGCTACATCACAAACATCTACATTTAGTATATTCTTTATATTCTGAAGACAGGAGATATTTTTGATCCATACGTAGGTCTTTAAACCTAAGCTCAAAACACTTTTTAATCTGCCTGAATTGTTATATAATAAACAAGCAGCGTAATACCCTATAAACCAACTGTCTGACCTTGAACCAGAGACTTTAAGAGCCTGGGGAGAGTCATGCCCCGACACACTCAGACTCTCACACACAAGGACAGGCGTACACACACACCTTAGAAAATTCAGCCCTCCCCCTCCCCCTTTCTCCTGTATGCTAATTCGGAGAGTGAAAGCACAGACCGCCGAGTATGGTTTGCGCCCCCTCCATCCCCCCAATTCCATCCACCCCCTCTGCCAACTGGGGACGGGTGTCAGCAGCTTGCGGAAGCTGTTGCCATGGAGACGGTCCTGTCCTGCACTTCGTCCCCCAGGCATCCCAGATCAAGAACGCAGAGGGGGAAACAGAGGGATGAAAGAGTGGGGAAAGAAAGAGTGTGTGAAACAGAGAAAGAACGAGGAAACAATCTGCAAGAGAAGGAACTGGAACTGGGCAGCTTTCTTGCTAATGAAGATTATTGATGAGAAAGGAGGCCAATTAACAGTGAGAGATTTTAGTAAGTAATACACTCACCAGTCACTTTATAAGGTGCGCCTCTCTAGTAGTGGATTACTGTCAGTTTTTCGGGATGTTGTGGCTTCAGACACAATATTCTCTACATCATACAGTGGATCTACAGTGGATGCCCAGTCTAAACCAGTCTGTCCATGCTCCTCTTGACATCTCCATATTGCTGTTAACTGAAATGTCTCCTTTTTTCCTGACCAATCTTCTGTATGTTTTATCATAACAATAAAAATGGTATGATAAAAATTGCAGTAAACCAAGGGGTTTGTGAAACTCTTAGACTAACTCACCTGGCGCTAACTAAATGTAAATGTAGTGTATGTAGTATATTTCAGTCATGTGATTGGCTGGACATCTATCTGTGTTACCAAATGTGAGTGTGTGAGTATGCTACTAACTACTAACAATGACAACTACTCACATATGCACAAATATTCTTAAAAGAAAGAAAGAAAGAAAGAAAGAAAAAAGAAAGAAAAGAAATAATGAAAAAGAAAAAAAAAAATTAAGAAATGCAAAAACCATTATAAAAATGTACATATAACACACAAAAATAAAATAAAAAGGAATCTTTTACTATGTTTTAAATGCTTTTTAAAGTAATCAAATACTAGTTTTTGGGAAAAACAAGAATGTTCCTTACATGGGCCAGTTGTGTTAAAATCTGGCAACCATCGTCCATCTAAGGAAATAAAATATCCAAGGTCATCTCGCAGAAAGTCAAAGAGAGTACTCCCAAAGAATGACATCACCACATAAAACTACAAAACTGAGATAAAAGGAATCATATCAAAGCAAGAAAGTACAAATAACACACTGAAAAGTAAAAGACCTAAAATCGAATTAAAAGATAAAAACATTTTTTAACTAATTGGTAACGCAAACATCAAGAATATTCCTAAGATGAGTTAAGAGTCAGCAGAGTTAAGTCTCTGCGGAATCACCAAAGATACTCCCGATTTGGATTTAAGTACTCGTGATATCTTGTAAACATGAGCTTTTGTAAGGTGCCGAGCAGAAATAACAAACTATTTAGGAAAGATTAGCTCAGCTGTGCAGTAAATCAGAAGCTCAATTAGCATCAAGCACCAGTGAAAAAACCCTTCACGTGGATGATGGATGCAAGATGACACAGACAAACTTTCCAGTGAGCGTGTCATCGCCGAGTAGCATCAGTGCTCCAGTCAAGCCAGATCACATATCAAAATGCTGTCATGCCATCAAACGTGCCACTCTTTAATTGACTTACGCACATGTGATCTCAAGTTCAATGTGTTCTGTTTGCTGAAACGAACAGAAGTCGTTGGCAAAGGGTTACAAGGCTTTCCTGTGCTGAATTTACAGAGGGATGTGTCATAACAGGACATGAAAGATGTCACTTTAAACTCTGCACCGTGAAACAAGAACAGAGGAGGATGAGGAGAAGGCGGTCTGGCCTAAGGAAAAATAACAGATGTCTTTGTCTGGAGACTTCAGCCCTATCATTTAGACTTCCATTACATAAACTGTGATTCCTCAAACAGTCATGAGCAGCCCTCAGGTGTTCACATTCTCCAGCAATAACAGCTGCGTGAAGGTGGATGGAACGTATTCAATGGATGGTGCTCCTTAAAAATGGAAATTCTTTTGTGTATTAACCAAATCTTCCAAATTTGTACAGCTTCAAAAACAAAAGAGGCATCAGATTTCAATCCCTAGATTGATCCTCAGCTTCAGATAGGTCCAGTTTAATTTTTATAAAAAAAAGGATGCTTTATCAAAAACATCAAAAAACTTGCAAACGTACAAAATAATACCCAACACAGTAACAAAACAGTTTTTTTTAAGCATAGTTCCATGTTTATTTTAAGAAGTTGTTTGCAGTAAACTATGAGTAATTATAGTGTACAATTTGCCTAACCATTAATAATAAGTCCTGCTTTTAGATTGGTATAACTTCAAAAATGTGCAGTTCTCCTTTTTTAACTTTTTAATGCCTATTTTAAGGAAAGTACAGATATCTGAGTACTACTTCAAAGTGTGTTAAAGGTATCTGGCTAGAATAAGTATTTACTTTGCAGGAGAAAGGTCAGATACGTAGGGTAGATATCTTGTGAGACTGCCTGATGGACAGAGGAGGCTCTAGTGAGCAAACCCAAGAACTTGCCTTACTCTGTGTGGACCTTGGACAGCAGTTGGAGCAGAAAAAAATGAACTTCTGAGTTAAGGCTGAATCATAAGGGGTATAAAAGATGAAGAGACGAGGGAAGATGCAGCGCTCGTCTCCGGCGCCAGAGAACCAGCTGATGATGGACGACCAGAAAATTCAAGTGGAGAAAAGACTTATGCTTTGAGAACCAACAAAACACTTTATTCTTAGACTGGTTGAGTACTGATTTACTTTATGATGAAACATTATGTTTGGTAATTTATAAAAATTTATTAATTAAAACAAATTTAACTAATAGCAATGACTACTGAGATTTATTTTTAAAATGTTTTAAGACTAGAGATACAAAAAAACTTTGAGAGAACAGACCATAAAAAAGTCTTCTGACTAAGTGTTAAGAAATTAAAATGCTTATTTAACATAACCCTCAGAATAATAAATAAAAAGGTTTAAAGGATTCTATTATGAGCCTATTATGAGCATTAATATTATCTTACTTATTGATCGTATCTTGTTATATTGATATTATAGGCTGCTTAGAAAAAGTGCAAAAAAAAAAGTGTTTTATAAAAAAGATTAACTTGAAGGTGAAGGGAATGAGAGTCTAACAAGATAAAAAGAGGGGCAGAACACAAACAAGAAGGAAAGCACTAAATAACACCCTGATGAATGGACCATCAGGAAGAGGATAAAACTGTGTGACAGATCATGACAATTATATAAGATCTGTGTCCATTACATAACTTCATTTGGATCTCATGAGTCTCTTAAATGGCTTCTTTTGAGAACCGATTGACCTTCTGTAATGACTTGGTTCTGAGCTCTGTATCGGATTTGGAATCACATCTGGAAACCATACGCTTTGTACTTTAAACATGCGAGTCACCACAAGAAATCAGATTTGGGCCAACAAAGTTGAGACGTAAGTAACTAGAATGAAGCAAAATGGCTATCTTGCAATTTACAAATCATTTGATCCTTAGTAGACTGCGTAATTCCAAAACATTTAGAATGCAAACATAGAGTTGTGAATTTGTCTTTGATTTTAAACATGTTTACAGACTTCGATAATAATGCAAGGTCAATATTGTTTTCGCTTCCTTTAAAAGCAATGATGCAATAGTGGTTTACGGAGGGGAAGGATTATCTAACTAATGTTGTGTGTTGTGTTCTAACGATGAAAATCATTTTGTGCACAGAAGCTCTTTAACAGCTAATAATGCAGAAGCTGGGAGGTCTCTTGTGAGATAACAGAGGATATTTTGCCTGCGTCTGTCCATAATTGAACCAATCACAGGCTGTGCTCCTCAGTCACCTTCGCTGTCAGCATCAGAGTGGGGGTTGTGTTGGGGGGAGCAAAAAAAAAGAGAGAAAATTCCCTCTGCGCCTTAGCCAGATTAAACTGGCTTTGTAATCCGCTTGGTTTTCACCCCCTCGTCCTCAGATCCATATGTGTGTGTGTGCGTGTGTGTGTGTGTGCGTGTGTGCGTGCGTGTGTGCGTGCGTGTGTGTGTGTGTGCGTGTATGCGTGCGTGTGTGTCTATAAGGAACAGATAGTGGAAAAAGCACACAGTCGAGGGGGGAGCCAGATTTCCGTTATAAACAAACCGCACGTGTTCCAGACGCTCCATATAAATATAAATGAGGAAAAGATAAAAACGGAGTCAAAGAAGATTGTCTGTGGGAGAAAGAAAGCTGTAGAGAGAGAAAGCATCAGAAGTGTGTGGGCTCCTATCGTAACAAGAATGAGGCGGGGATAGCGCTGTTGGCACACACACACATTCTCGTTCTAGGTGTCAGTCAGATGGTGTTGATGACAGCAGGGTAGAGTAGATGATGCCAGGAGGGAAAGCTTCCCTATGCTGACAGATAAAAAGGGAAGATTGTGTGTATTTGTGTGTTTGTATTATCAGTCCTCAGGAAAACACCAACATCTGCACCAATGACTGACAGACGGGGCTCTAATGACGATAAAAACTTGCATCCAGATCAGGCAGCTTAAAGTTTGTTTGCTGTTAGGGTGAAAACATTAGCACCAGTATGGAAAAAAATATTGTTGCCAAAAATTTAGGAAATTAACAATAACATTTTTTTTTTTAGCAATTTGATAGTTTGCACTTCCTGTGGGACACAAAGTTATAGTTGAAAATAGAGGCTGCATGTGACCGCAGTGCGTTCTCAGTATTTACACAACACTGATCACAATGAAGCTTGATATAAATAAGATTAAATATAAATATGCATCAACTCTATATTGATATGCACATGTTCAAAAACATTGTGGAGCAGCAGACAGAGCCTGCAAGGTCTATGAATGGACAGAGTAGTCTGAAACCCATTTCAGTGTCATCACAATAAACACCAACACTAAGAAACTCCACAGAGTGAGTAGGGGGAGTCTGGAATATAACCATCTATACCTTTTTTCTGCATTAATAAGTTCCATCTTCAACACAATCCACTAGTTTTAGTTTCAAATAAATTCTACCCAGAGGAATCAAAACAGAATGCAGACATTCAGTGTATGGAAGGTCAAAAATGTGGACAAAGAACTTGAACTCCATTAAACAGAATTGGATTAGAACAGTGAAACCTAAATAAGTATTTATCCAACTAGGCAGTTGTGCATCTAGTAGAAATGCTTTTGATGACTTAAAGCTACATGTGGAGTACCTTTTGGAGGTATGTTTTAACTTCCCTGTCACATGATACGACAAAAGACAGTAACAATATCATCAGATGGTGAAAAACTTGTTTCTCTTAGAAACCGCTTGAGTCTAAACAAAGACTGAGCTGTTCTGAAGTTTCGAGAACAATTCTCACAAAATATTTCACTTTTAGTCTGTTTTAATTATTTTAACACCACAGTTATTTTCTGTGATTAATTAAATTGTGATTAATTAATATTTATAATTTTTTGGAAGATTAAAAAAATTAAACAAAGATGAATTCGCTATTAAAAAAAAAGATCAAAACTAAAAAAAGATTGATAAAATATTAAAACCTTTTATATGAGGTTAAGATACAAGTAAATTCCGTATCTGTGGAAGAAGCTGTTCTTTTATACACTTGTGCATTTCGATAGTGAAATTCTTCTTCAACAGTTATATTAAAAAAAACATATAAACATATAAATTTAGACTCATTACCAACAACAATTGCAACATTCGAAATGCTATTTTCAAAGATACCTTTCAAGTCATATGAACATTTCAATCATGTCATTCTTTTGCTACATAAAACCGAATTCAGTATTTTAAACACAACATAAAAAAAGCGTAACTGAGTGAGACGTTGAAATCGGAGTATGTGAATTTTCCAGACTTTCTAATGTTTGGGGAGGAGTGTTGTTAAACAACTATATCATTACAGTCATACCTGTTTTATCAGAGCTCCATTACTCTAATTTACAGCCTCATAGATTTCTATGAATGAAGTTAGTTTTGACCAAGAGCAGAGTTGAAGTGTGTTTGTGCCAGGTTAAGTGGCCGTTTCATCATTTTAGCTGTGACACACACTGGCCCTGCGGTGTTGCTGTGCCCTTCTGACACTCTCCTGCAGCCTTCAGTAATTAAGCACACAATGAAGACAAACAATGTGATTGGTCAGCCCCACTACCACTGCCTCCACCTGCTACTGTAACTAATGTGCATTTCCAGCATTGCTCCTAACACTTCCAGTATCTAATTCAGTGCTCAGCGTTTCGGCATAAAAGAGTGAAATAACATTTTGAGTCTGGCTCACAGAATCAAAGAGGTGGATCTGAAAAATGTAGATTTTTGAATATCGTATGTGTGTGAGCAAAATACTCCATTAACCACTTGATGATAAGCTACATTTTTGACCGCTTGGCAATTCTTTCTTAAACTTTGTTTTGTAAATCAGGAGCATAGATCTAAACTTTCTCAATTCTGATTCGTTTTAATTAGTTTGCTCCCGCTAGCTGTCTTCTCTGTGAATAAAATGTGGTTTTGACGTGACAAGGATGTGTCACAGAAGATGACACTCATCACCCAGAATGCAGAGTTAAAATTTTCACACTTAAAAACTAAGCATCTGTCCTGAAACAATGTTTTGGTTTACGTTTAATGTGTTTTTTTTACTGATGCGAAACTACTCACCTTTCATTCAAAAGAGTCTTTAAATATAGTTATATAAGCATATCAGTAGCCTGGAAACAAGAGAAATGAATTTTTGTGCTACTACATCACCAGTTTTGGCCAAAAAGTTTTAATATTGTACGGTTAATAAATACCAGAAATAAGTGGACTTATTAAGGTATTAAGAGTGTGTTGGTTCTTTGTTCGTTATTTCTAAGAGTCTTCACGGCGATGTTGGCGTTTGTGATGCTAGACCTGCTCAGCTGTTATATGTGTGAAAGATCTAATAATTGTGAGGCCATGCAAGGTTATGATCCTTGAAAGTTTCTCTGTCTGCATATACCTGTTTTTACTTGAATGTAACATATACACTCTTAATAAATATGTTAAGAAACATATTTGAAACTAGTCATACAGACTGAAAATAAACTATTCTTGTTTTTGAATAATGCATGTTGTTGTATTTCTGAACACATTCATAAAGATGCCATTAAATGTTATAGTGCAAACCAAAACAGAAAAAAATCTAACAAAATACAAATAAAGAAAAGATAAAATATTATAACATTTATCTCACCATTTAAAGAGGAAGAAAACTTGTTAAAAATGTTCCAAATTTAAAAATGCTGGGACAACAACAACCTTTAAATACATCTTTGAGAGTCTTCCTGAATCAATTTCATTGAAAGGCAGTCTATCCATGAGAAACTACTTTTAAGTTGATTATGTTAAAACCCAGAAAATGCAGAATGGTCTTCAGACTGATGTCGAATCGCAAAAAAATATTTAAGGAATCAGATTCAGGACTATGTATGAGAGCAGTATAGATCAAATAAAAATATGTTTATTTATATTTTACTAATTCCTAATATTGCTATTACTTATCAGATACAACCTTTTTTTATTTCAATTAATAAACCTTGCCTAGTGATACATAGTAATGAAATCCAAAGGTACAAATTGTTCTCCAGCCCTATTATACAGATATAGTTGAGTATAATCAAAAAACTTCCTAATATTGAGAACACTTAATAGCTTAAAGTAATTAGCATGAATCCAAAGTTGTAAAAATATTAATTTAGTTGACTAAGTATTGTTCATGTTCATAATCTATTGCTACTACAATAAAAATCAAATCAGTATGAAATGCAACATTTCTATGTTTTTAAATTGAAGATTTTCTTCAAGATTAAACCCGGGTTTAGACTGCACCTGAAACTAAACGGACCGTAACATATCGTTTGGGTGTGCTTTCTCTAAAAAGTAAGTAAGGTGACATAAATGACATTGATAAAAAAAATAAAGTCCTTAACAGCAGAAAGAGGCTTTGGCTGAACCATATATATAATATATATATATATATATATATATATATATATATATATATATATATATATATATATAATTTGTTTTTTTCAACCACAAGTTACCTGTATTCCTGTTACATCAATTACAATAGTAAACAAATGCTTATTCTATGCATTCGTGAGTTCTCATGGACAGTCATTAACAGAAAAATCTAATCAAAATAGCACAACAGTGCAGATGTCTTTACGTGACCTGTGTGTGAGCAAGAGAATTTCAGACAATATCCTCAGGTGGCAGAGGACTATGGAAAGCCAAGGACGGTCTGGAGCACGAAGAGTAGAGCAGCATTATGCACATTATCGTTACCATGGACACCATGATCATCGTGTATGCACAGGCATGGTCAATTTGAGCTTGTCTGTTATTGCTAGATATGTTTATATCAACAAAAGAAAACAGTGCATCAAAAGCACCTATGGAACACCAGGAACTATGTATCGTTCTCTGTCTTCACAGTAATAAATACAATCATTATTTCAGTGGTGGAGTGGACGGAACACAACCACACTCCTAAAAACAGTAATGGATTTAGTAATGTGTTACCAATTTACCTGTTCTTCTTGCTCCTTTTACAAACATTGATTTTCAGTCTGGCTGCGATTTTGCAGAAGATTCTGAGAGGCGTCGAAACCCTAGGCAACTAGACCAATCATCTGAAAAATCTTATTTTCACTTTTCTTCCTTGGTGCTGGCATATTAGTGCGAACGTAGCCTATAAATTAAGTTAATTTGTAAGTATTTATTATATAAGGAGATAAATACAGAGGAATGCTACTTAATTTTTTTATTATTCATATATGCCTCCCCTTAAAAAATCAACAAATCAATACATCAATACACGTCAAAATAGAATAAAAAAACGAGAAATTACAAAAATCATCTCCATTTAAAAATGTAAAATGTCAAATTTTAAATGAAATTTTTAAAATACATGTCATTATTTCAGTAGTGAAATGCACAAAGCAAAAATGAAATGTAAAAGTTACAATTAAAATGTCAACAAAAATGAAAAGAATTATAACTGAGATCTTGACTTCTTGAGTTGTTATGGTTTGTTCCCATCAGAGAGAGCTCGTAACAGCAAGCAACAAGATAAACACTAAATATATGCTAAATCTGGTATTAAACAAACCATTGAAATGAAAAGGCAGTTAAGCTAAGTTTTGAGGTCCCCAGTGGTCATTTTTCTTATTCTCTACCTTTTAAGCCTTTATTAACCTGCCTTGAACTCTCTAATGGTTGAAATCTCAATTCATCATTTCCTTTGTACTAATGTAAAATCTATAAACATGTATTCATTGCTTGAATAAATTACTGAATTGTTGCTAGCACAACACAAGAATACTTCCTGTAGAGTGAGGATGATTAAGGATGGGTGAGGGCTTCTCTAAGCATCCTATGCATCTTACTGTAAAGAGCTTGACACTACAGTAAGTCCTCTTTATCGATTTAAAACTGATAGCTTTTCTTCTGACTGATAGTTTCAGTCACTCAAGCTCTCTATCTCAAAATACACAGGACATGTAAACAATCAACTATTCATAATAATGAAACAAGCACATTAACATAGGAAGCGTACTCTCAGGATGTAAACATCACACAACAGTGAAACCCATCATAAATCCTATAAATCATAAGGCAAAAGAATGCTGTCTGGAGCTAAAGTTTAAGAGTTCTAAAGAGCCATGATGGCTGGGAACAAAAAAATTAGCATTCTCTCACAAAGATTGCATTCTCTCAGAAAACACATATCTTTGTGAAAGAATGTGAACCCCCAAAAAATGTTCCACTCATGTCTCGGTAGCATTGAAATCCTTTTTTAAAAAGCACTAAAACTATGACCCCATAGCCGCTGGTAACTCCATGTTTAGCACAGCTCGATGTCAGCCAGGTCTTACAACAGTTCAAAACACATCTGAAGACTCTTAATTGCTACTAGAAATTTATTTGAGAATGATTGATTTGGTGACAATGTATCTTTGCGTGTTTTTTGGTTTCCGATGCAGAGTGTTAGCCTCCCTGACATTAAACGTTACTGCATATTCTAGGATTGATACTTCAATATCAGTTCTGATTGGCCCTGTAACTAGAGGCACGTCACTCCATTAAATCAGTCCAGTGATACTTGGTTGATGTCTAACAACGCTTTATACGTTTTAAGCTTTGTTTAAAATAAGGATGTTGGCAATAAAAAAAAGTCTCAAGCTCAAGGTTATTTTTGGCCATTTGATGACTAATCGGTGAAAACAGGATGTGAAGTATCACTTCATAACAGATCGGGACATTAGTGACTTGAATTTCAGCCTTTAATTAAAAAAAAAAAAGATCATGGTTTTACAATAAAAACTGAAATCCTCCCTACTCTTATTCTTTGAAGTCAACATAAATGGTTTTATTCAATTCAAAGTAAGCAGTTTACTTAAATAAAATCCATATTAACCTTTTTAAATTAGATATTTTTCTGCCAATTAGAAAATATTTGGGGTCCAGCTATACAAAGCCCACTTCCAGTTGGAGGATTTTTTTCTTGCTTGATTAGGAAGTTCTTGAAACTGATCAAAGAAGTTTCTCTTGTCTTTTCTTTTCGGTTTCTGCTGCATTCTCTCTCCTTTTTCTTGCCCTGCAAGAAGGACAGTAGGTCAAGGGAAGCGTGCGTGGCGTCTGGTATAGAATGCAAATGAGGTAAGCGTAGTGAATCACTGTAGCCTCAGTATGAGCTTTTGCTATAGTACAGCGTCCGTGCCACTTCCTAACTCATACCCTTATCAATGAGTGGATCAGGGCTGCAAGTCATTAAATTAACAAAGGGACAATAAGTAGCAGTTATTCAAAAGGGAACTAGCTTCAGGATTTGTAACCAAGAATGTAAGAAATTTGCCCTCATCAAACGGAAAGAGGGTCTTGCTGCAGACTGATGCAAGGCGGCATCATTATGATGAAACAAAACATCATTATCATGAAAGTGTGCCTGCTCAAACTTAAAATAATGTACCTTTTGCGAACTCCTCCCTGCCAATGTGTGAGGTCAGACACATACATACATACTTCTGTGCGAGAAGATTTTTAAACGAGGTCACTAGAAATCTTACTGTTTAACCACTGTTTGTTTGTTTTTTTTGTTTGTTTTCAGGTGCTATATGTTTGTCGATGGATCTTAGGTTCAAAACAGGCTTTTATGCTGGGGAGGTGATTAGCACCTGCCCCAGTCAGAGATGCTTCCTATCATCTCACAAAGGGATCTTTCATTGGGGAAGATTCATTTCTCTGCATGTGAGTGTGTGGAGTTTTTTTTACTCCGGGTTCTCAGTTTTTTCACACATCAATTAAAAAATAAGTGTTTCTTTTTGTTACCTGGTTTAAACTAGGCTTTTATATTAAGATAGAGATTACTAGTCAGTTATATCAACACAATTTCATAATACTAATAACTTTACAATCACTAAGGTAGCAGAGTATGTGGTAGTTATATTTCTAACCCATAGAATTGTTTAATGGGAATTCGGAATGTCCTGATCGGGGTTTTTTTTGGTTGTTGTTCTTGATCTGATCTGATCATTTGTGTTTTGAGTATCTGTTCAATCCTGAAATTTCCCAATCCGATAACTTTTTTTTTTCTAGACCAGATACATTTTGGCAATGAAGTAAGAAAAAAAACGAATTCAAACTGTCACAAGATTCTATTTTATATTCCATTCATGAACAAACAACCATATATTCTTTTCACCGGCATATTAAATCAAAACAAACTTGTACAAAATATATACAGTATTATAAACGATGTAACCAAAACTAATGCCAAACTCAAACTCTAGTGCAACTCAAAAATATCAATAGTGCGAAAAAAAGATTTTTGAAAAGGTAGTTTAACTAGGTTTGATGCAATTTAATGAAAAAACTCACAAAAATAAATACTTTTTGGGCACCTATATTAAAGGATATATGTGTATATGTATTAATATTATTAACCTACAATAGTTACTTTACTGTTTAAAAACTTTTTTTTTTTGCCTGAAATATTTCTCCTGATTTTGATCATTTGAAAATCACATGATCGGCACTTATCACAACCTTAATAGGAATTCCTATCTCACAGTTAATACACATTTATAAAGCAAAAAAAAAACTATTTTATTGATTGGTTGATCTTTGGTGGGAATTTTTAATTCAAGGTTCTGAACTACAGAGGAAACCAGAACCAACAGCCAGACCACCAAATATTCGTTTCTCAATCCTGAATGTTTCCACTCACTGCGTGTCCCATCAATTAGTGCCATGTTAAGTGCTAACAAACACAGCTTCTGTCAACAGCCAGGATGTTCTTGTGTTGATGCTCTAATTCCTTGCCCATATTTGAGCCAGAAAATTGGATCCTGAAAAAGGGATAATGTAAAACCCTACATGTGCCAACTAAATCAGCAGAGTGTGTTGTGCAAGTCTAACAGCCTGTTATAAGCCCAGTGTCCTTACAGTCATAAACATGCAGCATATGCAAACAAGTACAGTGATCAAACAAACACAAACACACCAAAGAAAGAGAAGCGGTGGAATGGAAGCCCCGTTTGCTGCAGAGATAGGTTTGGGTGCCCAGCTGGTACTTGAGTCTGGCGTATAGGCGCTTTTTCTCACAAGCTGCTAGCAGCCAATGCACCACAACAGCACCAGACGCCTGACATGCCAAGAGTGTGCTGCCAGCTCTTCCTGCCAATTGCTCCAGAGAGAGAACGAGAGGATTCGAGAGAAAAGAAGAGGAAGCGTGTAAAGTAGCATGTTCAAAGAGCTCGAGGAAGCCTGGAAAGAAGAAACGAGGTGACAATGTGATGTTTGTGGACTATTTGGGGGAAGGGGGATTGATTTGAGCACTCAACAGATGAGTCAACTAGGTATTTTAGAACATAACAATTCAAACAATCTTTGGGGTGTTAGAGGTTGCAATAACATTTCTAAATGTTATTTGAAGAAGCCTTTTGAGGAGACAACTTTATTTCAGACTAAATGGATTCCATGAAGCAGGCTGAATCGAGTGAAAGTGGTACTTTTTTCTGATTGGAAAGAAAAGCCTGATGTGGCATCCAAATGCTTGTTCATTGGTCAATCACTAAGCTTACCTATTGGCCAGAAAGAATGTAGCAAACCCGACTCAAGTGTTATTCTACTTTTTAACAAACCATGTGTTCCAATTAATGCACTATGCTTAATGCATCTATACTTACAATGTGCAAGTGTGTACTTTTTATGAATGGATTCTGAAGAAATTACTGAGTGCTCGAACGGCTGATATTATCCACAATCCAGCCCTCCGTGTACTACGACTCATTCTAAACAATAAGCACAGAAGTTAATATTGCTAATATAGTAGGGAATGTGTCTATAGTTAAAATATTTTTTTAATCAAGCAATATTAAATAAGGAATGAAGGACACAGCATACATAATGATGTAGTCACAGCCACTTCAGTCACATGATTGTTTAGTCTGTCCTAGATCGTGCACAATAAAAGAATGTACAATTAGAGTTTAAATCAACAATTTCCTCATACTTTACTACAACAATTCATACTAAATAAACTCTACTTTACAATCCCTAAGGTATCACTTTATAGTAGTTCTATTTCTAACCCGTTAGAAATATCCAATAGGGTTTGCTATTTAACTAGTCGACACTAGGCCTTTCTGAAGCTGCTTTGAAGCAACTGCAAAAAAACGCTAAGGAAAAACATTTTAATTGATTAGTGCAGTACAGGTGAACATAAACATCTTTTGAGTACCATGCAAAAGTTAGTTTTTAAATTGACTGACAGCAAAACTCACTTTATGTACTTCTATAATAATTTTTGAAGCAACTAAAGCATTTGTCATTAACATATATGGTTTATAAAGTGGCACCGTGTCTCCGGGAGTCAGTATGTGCATGTGTTCATTAAAATAATCTTTTTAATAAACGCCAGTGTAATTAATCTTATTCTAACAAAGTCATTGTCTTTTCTTTGACCAGTAATGCAATTTTCACATCACATCCCTCATTTTAAAAACAAATATTGTAAAATAATTTACAAAAAAGATTCAAATTGTTGGCATCTTTCGTAATCTTCTTGTTATCCTTCGTTTACTCCCTGATCCTCATCTCTAGCACTACTCCCGCAAGTCTAGATCAAATATTAACCAGCGAGCTTGCTCGTGCAACCCTGTGTGCTTCACTGTAGAGCAATCAAAAACAGCCAGTGGCTTCTACTTTTTCTAACAGCAGTGCACCAACTACACATTCAAAAACACGAGACCCTATGTTTGCAGACAAAATTTTCCAATAATGAAGACCATGCCCCTATTTTGATCGCAATGCCCATCAGATAATGAAAGAAAAGTGAGAGTGCAAGCATTCTCAATATTGAGTCTTTATATAGGGATTCTCTCAACAAATATCCTGGTATCTTCTCCCGCGTTCACGGCTGCTGTGTACGTGCATGTGTGTGTGCATTCCTTCATTATCATTATTCCTGCATGTCGTCATACTGCCCGCACAACTCGCTGCCTATCCTTCCCCCAAGCCAGCCAGAGAACGGCATCATGGGGGAAACAGCGAGATTACCCAATCAATCTTCCCCAGAGAGAGAGAGAGAGAGAGAGAGAGAGAGAGAGAGAGAATGGGTGAGGGGGAAGGGAAAGAGTAAAACGAAGAGACACTTATACCACACACACACACACACACACTGTATCACCATATATAATGCAATTTCCATATTATGCTACAGTAATCTGCCAGATGACATCATAGCAGCCGGCAAGCATCAGGATGATTCATTGGAAAGCAAATGGTCCAGATGCAGAGTATACTTATACAAATATCTAGATACAAGAGCAAGCCCCAAAAGCTCAGCAAATATAAATATTCTTCACAATTGTCAGACTCTGAAAGACCATTAAATGGAGTAAAACCGGATAAAACAAAGTCGTTAATTTTTTTACATATGAAATTGAGTCAGTTATGTATTTAGACTGTGAGAAGCATGTTTTTTTTGTAAATTCCTTTTTAACCACACTGTTATGAGCGATAGATCTCTGGCATGTGAAATGCAGTTTAATTCATTGTAAAAAGAAAAACCTAATAAGTATCTAATGGGAAGAACCTCAGCGGGACTACGGAAGCATCTACAAACTATTTAACAGGGATGAAAAAAAAATGAACAAACTTTGTACTCAAGAACAACTAAAACTGCCCGTGTACAAATCCACTCAATTAAAATAAAAAGTAGTTCATGACAAATATACTTAAGAGTACTTGTACTGACTAACAAGTTTTTCTCACAAGAAGCTCAAAGTCATCTCTACTGTCTGTCAATTGGTCAGTGATGCGTATGCTTAACTTAATAAAACTGACACTGGTCACCATAAAAAATAGTCATATCTGACAGGTTAATGTGTATGAAACTCGTACACATTAAGCTCATCAGGAGGTATATCCCTGCTAGAAATTGTATGTTCACAGAGCATCGCCATTTGAGTCAAGAACATTTTCTACAGAGCTCTCAGGACCTTCTGGGAAATTCACAATGTCCTGTACTTTATAGGTTATGGATTATATAACATAATATGGGGGCGTTTTGTTAAAAATGTACAACCTTTTATATAATATATCAAATAATCAGTGTTTGTTGCACCCCAGACTACAGGAAGTTCCCCTAAAGTCATAACGGAGCATTAAACAGCAGTACTTTCATTACCAAAAGAGAACGTTTTAATAACATCCTGAAAATCTTTTGAAGTTTGAGAACTTCTGTCCCTGTTAGGGGACATTGCAAAAGTTGCCGGGGCATCATCTTCTACAGGGGATGTTACTAGCTTACCTAAACATCCACACTCTGCTTTGATGTCAACTTTTATATAAAGCTGGCAGCTTATGTACCGTAAACAGTTTTGCTGCAGAGTAGAATTTATATTTTTTTCCGTTCACTTAATCATCGAAGTTGAAGCATTTCACCTTTGGCTGGGTCTGAATCCCAGCTGGTCCTTCCTTTTTTGAGGAGAGCAGCACAATTAAGTTTACTGTTATGTCTTTTAATCACTGGATTCATTTTCTATATACATTTTTTATTCAAATAAAGAGCCTGATTTTACATGTAGAGAATCATTTTACTTCAATAAAATCCCCTCGTGTAAAAATACACACCTTCAAAACTAAGTAAAAAGTACTCAAAAAAGTAGAAGTATATGAAAAACTAGTCGACTAAAGTAGTGTGAGTATCCTGTTCACCTCATTGTACCATTATTATCTATTTTAGATATGGATGGATGGATGAATGAATGGATGGATGGACAGATCAAACTTTTGTTCATCTCTATATTCTAAAGAGAAATTCAACATCCAAGACATTTATTTAAATTCTAATATGTGATTCAAACTATACAATTCACTTTTAAATGTAATAGATAATAACTTATGTGTAATTCTATAAAACCTCCTGAATTCTGAATAAAACCTAACAGATTATCATAGAACTTTTTAATATATGCAAATGCTGTCTGCATTACATTTTATTGTAATATTGTAAAGAGGTGTACTTCCTTTCCTATTTCAAAAGTAAGTTCGTTCGTTTTAACACATTAACTTGTGTTCTTATCTGTCGTCTTTAGGAGAAAAAATTATAAAAAAAATATTAACTCAGAAACTGACCATATATTTTGAAGACTTTATGGAAAGTCACCTATTTTAGCAGTTGTATAAAAAGATGTGAAAACTCTATTTTACTAATAAAAAGAGCTATGTGTATTCAATTCTATTACCAGCTAAACTGTCTTAATGTACATTTACAGCAAAGCTTTTTGGATCTTCAGTGGAGTTAGTATACAAATGCAATGTTTTTGGATCTTCCAGCAGATCTGAGGTGTTCGCATGTTCTGAGCCGTCGACATCTCTGTTAATCAATGCTCATTACCAAGCTTTACGTATCAAACCCTGCAGAAAACGAAGAGCACACAGACGCCACGGCATTTAGGAGGTGTTGTGTCCCAAAATTCTTTCCCCATTGCCAGGACAGCAATCCCACAAAATCCCTGGATTAGCCCTCAACCATTCCTGGGATTAGAGGATTAGAGCGTTCTATTCCATTATCTTTCACCGAGAGGATTCCTGACTGGCTCGATTCAGTCGCTAGAGAGGTGTGGACAGCAAACAAACAAACACAGAGAGAGACGAAGAGAATGGACCTCTAAGGAGCTGTGACCCAACACGAGAGCAAAGGGATCCGAATAAGAACATGATAAATCACTGAACTCAAGGACACCCTAGTAGCCGCAAAGACCTTGCCAAGACAAGCACACATGATACTGATGCTCTACAACACACACATGGATACAGTTACACACGCGAAGGAAGGGAGAGAGAGAGAGCTTGTCTACTAAATTTACACATAACTTAGTCATGAATAACAATTATGTAACGATTACAGAAACAAAACTCAAAAAAGACAGATGATGATTTTAAAAAACACTTAAAAGTGGCTCTTGACAAGTCATTTGGTATTTGAACCATGATCTAAAATTTTAAATTTAGCACTTCTAGCTCTCAGCAAGAAGGTTCATGGTTTGAATCCAAGGCCACTTTTCTGAGTGAATATAGCATGTTGTCCTTCATTTTAACCCACCGCAGAAGAACATGTATGGTTGATTAAAGACAGATGTCCCCAGGACTGAGAACTCTGAGTGTGTGAGGCCCAGTGCAACCTATAGGATAGCTACTGTCAGCCTCTGTGAGCGTTCGGATTCACTATCAGAAAAAGATCATTTCTGCTGACTTTTTTCCTTTTCTTTTTGTTTGTTTAATCACTCTATTTAACTTTTATTGTATTTCCTTTGCTTTTGGCTGAGTTATCAGAGTATACCACTGAGAAGACCAGAGGTGATGGGTAAAAAGGGTTTCTTTCATGCAAGGAAAGTTGTTCAGCACAAAAGGATCAGCCACATGACCTTCATCGAAGAGCTTCCAATGTTTACTAATACACAGAATACAGACAGATACAGGAACATGATTGTTTAAAATGCTGAAAAATCTTCCACCACTGCCTGAAAGTCCTACTTTTGTTCTAATTATATAGCAATAAAAGGTTTACATTTAAAAAGAAATTTAGGACAAAATTTTTACTTTTTTAAAAGTTTGACTAAAATCTTGTAAAAGCTATAAAAATGTAGAATAAAAAGACTTGAAACAAAATTAAAATATTAGGAGATTAAGCCAAGGGTTTGACAGAGCCAATTAAACACTTTTCTGGTGAGTTTTCTGACCCTGACAATCACTTTCAGGATTTCACTTTCTCAAAGGGTGGCACCGCTAAATGTCACTTTTATTATTTTGAGGATTTAAGAAACTTTTAAATTCAAGACTTTTTAAGACCCAGAGAAAACCCTGAGTCGTATATGTCATTGTTAGAATAAAACATTCATTCATTCATTTTCATGTCGGCTTTTTCCCTTTCGGGGTCGCCACAGCGGAATGAACCGCCAACTCTCTGACATGTGTTTTACGCAGCGGATGCCCTTCCAGCCGCAACCCATCGCTGGGAAATAGAATAAAACAATAATCCCAAAAAAGTCTATTAAATCAGAGGATGAATGAAGAATTTGTATTTAATTCTATTACCAGCAAAACTATCTTAATGTGCAATTACAGTAAAGCATTATGGATCTTCCAGCATATCTGAGGTGTTCGCATGTTGTGAACCGTCGGCATTGCTTAATCAATGTTCATTCAAGGCTTGAATCAACATTAAAATATTAGCAGATTAAGCTTAAGTGTTTGACAGATTAAACACTGTTCTGGTGCGAAAATCCTCATTAGGTTTGAGAACTTAAAATATTTGCATTCATATTACATTTGCCTATTTAACCAACTCATTTAAATGTAGGAGAAACATTTGAGATCAATGGGTGTGACATCCATCAGATCTTTTCGTAAAGATTCGTCGGGGGATACTTCCTCTGGAAACATTTGGTTTGGTTTTAAAAGAAGTGAGAGCAACGTAGTGGATAAAGGGAGTCCGTAGTTGTTTTTTTCCAGATGTTGACACTGAGCAGTCTTTCAGAAGTCAAGTTCAGCAGACAGACCAGGGTTACGTCTTCTAAACTGACCCCAGTGATCCCATAATCCACTAAATCAAAATCGCTTTTAGCTCTCCTTCTGTCTCCGCTTGCATCTGCAACATTTCTGAAGCCTTTTGCCACATGTTTGCCAAGATTTTAATTGACCTATATAACCTCAACACCACTCAAAATATTAGAAATTGATGAACATCAACAAATTAGTTTCCTCTACTTGAACACCATCACCATGTGCACACATAGTCCATCACCAAATAAAATAACAATTTCTTAAAATATAATACAATAAAAAACAACTCCAAGAACGATAATATTTTATAAATGTTAAAGAGACCCTTTTAAGGATTTTTAAATGATTTTTCATTTGAGGCGCAACACTAGTCAAGTAACATTTAGTTTGAGTCTTATATTCTAACGTGCTCCAGGTCGAGTTGCTGCCTTTAAAAGAAAGATTCAAAACAGAGTTGCTGAAATGAATCACCATTTAAACTGATCTTTTTTTTCATTGTTGCCATGCGAATGTTCTTTGATTAACAGTAAAAAAATCGTCTCACTATCTGCGCGCACACCTAGCAAATCATGGCACTCGCAAAGACGATTGCATCTAAATGAGCATTTCTTATCTGTGTTCATAGAGTCGCTGTTAAAATCTGTTAGAAGACCTTAAACAAGTTAGCTTTGGTATATTGTATTGGATTGGTTTCATCTAAGCTTCACACAAAGGAGAGGGTTGGAACACAGATACTTGCTGTACAAATAATTTGGTAGTTGTTGAAAAATCAGATAAATAAAAACCCATCATAACCCTCAATGTTATGTTTTCGAGAACTTACAAAGGTTTTCTCAACCTCTAGCAACTCTTACCATGCTTTTTATCCTAAGAGGGGAGTTTATCAGTCTTTTCTCAAACTCTGGAAACCCTAGCTGCCATTTTTACATTTTTTATGCTTTTGAACATTTATGCACATTTTCTAGCAACCCTTACAATCACCTTTACATTTTTTTACATTTATGAGTCGTACGACAATACCTGGCAACCCTGAGCATTTATAATTGTTCATGAGCGATTTCTTTAGACTCTGGCAACCCTAACCATATCTTTTATGATTTTGAGTGTATATGCGACTTTTCTCAGACTATGGCACCACTGAATGTCACACGTGTTTGATGATTTATGAAAGTTTACACGGACATCTGAAAATTAAGACCTGTGAAAAATTGTTTAAGACCCAGAACAGTGAACTTAAAAGTTTTTATAAACTAACATTTGCGATTTAAATTTTTGGACTTTTAAGACCCCGCAAAAACGCTTTATGAACCTTTCATAATCACAATAGGGGCATGATAAGGGGCGATTTTGAACCCTGATGTAAATTTTACACATCTTATTCTTTATCCACCCAGGTAAACAAAACATTGAGTTTACAGTCAAGTCACATTGCAGAAAAGCTCGTAAGGGACATGAATCAAACTAAAACGGCATGTCTTTAAGAACCAAATTGTGAAATTTGTGAAAAAATTTACAAAAAAATTCAAAATGCCATTGATGGTATTCTTTATCAACCTTTATCTTTCCCTGCATTTTCTTTACCGGATTATTTCAGTTTAGAGTCAGGGACCTATGAAAAGCTACTTAATGAGTCTTAAACTCAGACGTAGTCCCAACCAGCAACCTTCTAACCAATGTGCCAACAGTGGCTTTTGAACAATTATCAATAAATCATACGTTTTAATCAACCTTTATCCTTCCCACTGCAGTAATGCCAACAACAAAAACTGACATTTCATTATGCCTTTCACTGATACTGAAATATTACTTCTATGAATGCAGGGCATTGACTATGTTAATCAGATTACATGTCTGTCTGAGCAAATTAAGGAAGCCACGCAAATCACTGGTTGTTGAGACCCTGAGAGGCTGCTTTATGAAAGCCACCGCCGGAAAGATCAACGGAAATAAACACCCCAGTCTTCCTAATGCACACAATTACATAGCATGGGTATTTTGAAAAATGACAAGCATGAAGAAACACGATCTGCAACAAAACTCTGGCGACACAGAACGCATCCAACACACACTACTTCATGGCAGAACTCTCGATTCAGCTCGCTTTACCTTAATGTGCTTATAGAGCATCATATGATGCTTTAGTAAGCAAATCTGCAGTGTGCTGTTCACTTAACCAACATCAATAAACTTAAACAGTTTGAGACGTTGCTGGAGGCTAAGCTTCTCCCATGTTTGCAAAAAAAAAAACTTAAAGAGTTACTCACATAGTCATGGAAAGCCTTGGCCTCACTGGAGTGCTCACAGGTCTCCCGCCGGTCTGGAGCTGCACAGTACAAATCCCAGAATACACTGCAAAAGGAAACAAGAGGCAAATTTTTACTACTATTTTTAAAACTAAATATTGACTGAAACATTTGTTAAGTGAGATCAACCTACTTTTATCTAAGTTTATAATAAATAAAATAAGATATTTTAGAGTATCATATCTGGATAAAGCTAAGTGGTTGTTATCCTAAGATCGTCATTTCCACCAGACAAGACCATCAGATATTTTTTCAATGCTATTTAAAGTAGCATGCATGCTAACTCTTGTACGGCACTACTTTTGTTAGTGGAGGACTTTAACAATATATATATTCATCATAAGACAGCTAAAATAATTTAACATAGACTCAATTAGATTAGCATAACATAGATGCTACTGTTGCTAGCACTGATAAAGTTAATACGTGAAAAAAGCAGGTCACTTTGTGTGTGTGTGTGTGTGTGTGTGTGTGTGCGTGTGTGTGCGCGCGTGCGTGTGCGCGCGCGCGCGCGTGTGTGTGTGTGTGTGTGTGTGTATGCGTGTGCGTATGCGTGTGTTGTGTTGTGTTGTGTTTATCTATTTACTGATTGATTAAAACTTCTTAAGCAAGTTTAACCTTGCAGCTTCTGATTAAGCTGTTATTTTAGGATGCTGAACCAATAACAAAAACATACATTCTCTTACTCCTTTAAAAAGATCATAAAACTTTGTTTAAAAAGATGAGAAAATAATAATTAAAATAAAACTTTAATCTTCTGCAGAGCTTTTTGAATTAAATTTTGCATGGCAACATATTGCATGTTTCCTTTTAATAATGAAGAGCCAATAACAAATTGATATGCCTGGTTTGTCACTGAAGCATCCAAAAAATTGGATTTTAATTAAAAATGAAGATTACAAGCTACCTCACACACTTTTTGAATAAGCAAAAACATTCTGAAGCATTTACAATAGCAAAGATTTAGGGGTAAAATATATTAGCTTTTCTGACAACCTGCAAAAAAACATCAATTAACCCATCATTACTTGGATAAAACACAAAGAGTATTAAGAACAAAATGAAGAGTGACTCTGCATCAGGTGCTACCATGAGACTCCCACACTCTTGGCAAAGGCTGCAGGTTCCAGATCAATTAAGCCTGGGATTCCCTCAATTAAAAGATTTTGGGTCCTGCAGGGTTGTTTGGAGGGGGAACAAGGTTTGTGTCCAAATGGTGCTTTAATTACTGCATTGAAACCAACTACTTGTTTAATCAGCCCAAATTAGATCACCCTCAGGTCTTCAGATATCGATTTAATGGATAACCTATAAAATCTCCTGGAAAAAAAAGACTAAGCGGCAGAAAGGCTAAAGACCAACAAATGTCACACTGCATGCGCCTGTTGTTCCATTAATTAAAGAGTTCCATAAATGAAAAGAACACTACATTTAACACAAAATACAAGATATTAAATACTTAAATACCAAAGTAAGAAAGAGACAGAGAGACAGTGAAAAAGAAAGAGATAAAAGAAAAGAAAGAGAGTGTGAGAAAGAGAAAAGAGGAAGAGAGGGAGTGAGTGAGTGAGAAATAGAGAGAAAGAAAGAGACTAAACAAGAGAGACAGAGAAAAAGCAAGCAAAGAAAAGTGTGTGGGGGGGTGTAAGAGAGAAACAAGGAGAGAGAGAGAGAGAGAGAGAGAGAGAGAGAGAGAGAGAAAAGATAGAGAATGAAAAAGATAGAGAGAGCAAAGAGAGAGAAAGAGAGAGTGAAAAAATTGTAAAAAAAGTGAGTGAGTGAGTGAGTGAGTGAGTGAGTGAGTGAGTGAGTGAGTGAGTGAGTGAGTGAGTGAGTGAGTGAGTGAGTGAGTGAGTGAGTGAGTGAGTGAGTGAGTGAGTGAGTGAGTGAGTGAGTGAGAAGAGATAGAGAAAGAAAAAGATAGAGAGAGCAAAGAGAGAGAAAGAGTGAAAAAATAGTAAAAGAGTGAGAAAGAGAGAGAGAGAGAGAGAGAGAGAGAGAGAGAGAAAAGATAAAACCAGGGACCATTTGAATGTGGGGGTTGGGAGCATTAATGGGAAGAGGAAACTAGAAACAGACATGGAAAGAGAGAGGAGGGGTAAAGGGAGCGAAAATGAGAATAGAAAGTAAGAGAAGGAATGTAAAACTAATGCTGAAGGGTCGTTGCACTGAGATTGTGTATTTTTATTAATTAAAATATTAATTGATTAATCTTAAAGTCGACTGACTTCAAAACATGTATTTTTAAGTTAATAACAGTGCACCTTTAATTGTTAGGGTAAATATGACTTGCTACAAGTTTACTTCCACAGTTTAATATTTAACAACATATATGGTTTGTTTAAAAAAATGCCATGAAATAACCCGCTGTTTTGGGGGGTTTTATTTCGAAACTAGGTGAAAGAATATAATCATTTACTGCTAAAGAATGCAGAAGAATTTCTAGCTTAAAACGTAAAATGTAGGCATGAACTCTAGATCCTTTTTATCAATGCACTGTGTTAATTCAGCTGTGAAGCATATTCTATAAACTCTGCCCGTATTTGAACACGTTGGGTGCTACAATCATGTAGGGTGGTACAGGTTTACGGTTAAGGTTACTTACATCTTTGTTATTCCTTTAATTGCAAAGCAACATATTCAACAGTGTCATTAAACCAGTATTCACCCACACACTGTTTTAAAAATCATGCTTTTTTTGGTTCTCAATAACAAAAAAGTCATGTTTTCCTGAGAAAAGCTGAGATATAAAACTATTTTAAAAAGAAAAACAGACTGCAGTTGTTCCCTTTTACTTATATCAATATAACAAAAATAACTTAAGAAAGTAACTATAAGGCCTTATAATTTCTAAATTCTATGAACACTTCTAAAATCGTTTAAAGTGCATGCTAAGGATCGATGTTGGCTCTAGCCTCAAACACCACCTGCAGCTAGGGCCTGAATGACATCATGCCAATTCCTGTTGAGAGAAACAATGCAGTAACACTGAGCCAGGTTTTACGTGTGCCTCTGATGCTAATTGGAGGGAAAGACATTCTCATGTTAATAGATTCACTTAAACACTGAACTTTTCTCTGAGGGTAATTAAGCAAATCCTAACAATGAAGACAAAGCGAGACAAAAGCTTGGGTATTACAGCCACATCCATACGTATATGGTCTTAACTGTAAGAAGCCTTTTCGTATGTGTATGACCAGCGGTACAGAGCAGAAACATTTGCATTAGAGAAACAAGATAATTCTGACCCTCAGGCCCTCTATGACCTCAGCTACTCCACTACAGTTTTTAATTTTGAACTCAATTTGAATGTGATGCCAGCAAAAAATGTTAAACCACAATTTTCATGAAAATTACTTTGGTGCCTTTATATGGTAGGCATTTCAAGAATACTGAAGTCTTATTCTGATTGGTTGAATGTGTCTGGATTTCCAGGTGAAGTGTTGCATTTGGTTTTTTTTCACCTGAAAACTAAGTTCAGCCGCACGATCAAGAAAAGATTATTTTATCAGCTGTGGGGCCACTCTGTTTGATTATAGAAGATTATTGTTCTATTCTTGTAACTTTGTGCAATCTGTCATCTTCTGTGATTTTTTCTCCGTGTTGGACACTATGTGAAATGACATGGATTGGTTGTTTGTCATGTCAGTCAAACGGCCTCATGGGTGGGTTCTGACAAACAAAAGCAGCCGAAACCCCCAAAGACTAACTACAGATGAGTATACAACCTGCAATTTCTCACAAATACATTTCCAGAAAAGTGAATTGATTCAAAATAAATTTGTCATTAATGCAGAACAATAATTTAATTGTACTCAAACCTAATGATAAATCATCATGTTTTATAACTTAAAAATATGAACGAGTATGCTTTTACAACACTTTGAGCTTTATGCTGGGGAGGTGATTAGCACCTTGTGATCTGACAAAGGAGAGATTTTTTTTCTGCATGTGTGTCTAGTTTTTTCTTTGGTTTTTCCCACTTCAATATAAAATATGTGTCTTGGTAGCTTTATTTCACCACAAAATTGGTTTAAACCTGCCATTAATAATTAGATAGTGATTACTGGTCAGTTTAAATAAACAATGTAATTTGGCACTAATAGTATAGTTAGCAGACTGCAAGTTATTTGCTAGATTTATAACAGAATATTGTTTTTCGTATTGTTTTATTATGTTCTTGGTTTGACTGTGAAACATATTTGATACTTGGAAACTAATTTTACTTTGACAACCTTTTAAGAAGCAAAAGAGGAAAGTTTGAGTTACAGTTGTTAATACAGAAAAGCTGTACTAAAAGGATTAGTCTTACCATGTCATTATTTGCAAAACTGTCATACTCTTAAAAATGGACATCACTTTTGGTGAGTATGTGGAAAAAAAACTATTAAAAATGGTTTTGGAGCAACCCTAAATTCATTGATAGTCTCACAAATTTGTATTTGATAAAATTTTTTACAAGAAGACAATCATGGCTATTTGTGATTTGGAGTTTTTAAAAAACTAGAATTTAGAATTTGGATTTAAAAGATTATTGTAGACAACCCTTTTACAGCGTTCAACTTTAGAGTTGTTTGGAAGAGACATTTCTTGGAATAGACATTTCTTGGTTTATACAGCTTATATTACATTTATATTTGATAGAGATAAGCTATAAATTAACCAACATCCACTCAGCTGCTCTGATTAATCCAAAGTGTAACTTATCTTTTGAGGGAAGAGACCCCTAGTCTCTTAAGCTCTCTTCTGTTATTGGAGCGCACCCAAGAGTGCAATTGCTTCTGCAGCATAGCTTAACAAAAATGGACGCTTGTGAAAACAGGATATGATAACCTAAAAAAATGTAGGTTTGCTGCCAATGTTCACGTGATCTTGGAAGCTACCATTCAATTGTCTGTCAGGCTTGTGTTAACCCTATTAACCTTTGTTTGAAACTGCCATCATTTGCTTAAAAAACTTGAGAACTTAATGAGAGGCTTGTCTGCCTGTCAGTCTGCCTGTAAACAGTATTATGAAATGCAGCAAACCAAAAAAAAGATTTCACTAGAGTTAATTCATTGGACGCTGACGAATGATTTATAATAGTCATCACAGATGACTGAATTCCAATGTCAACAATAATCGATATCATAAGTCCTAGACATCAGTAACTGAGTTACACACAATTAACAGATTTCTGCCACATCATGTAAGCTCAGAGAAATCTGTTATCGGTGTACTATCAGGCCATTTTTTTTGCCCAATAACTGATTTTGACACAAGCCACAAAGAGGAATTCAATGTAGGAGTTCATCTGTGTTTGTGGTCTTTAACAGCAACAAAGGACAGCAGCTCAGACAAAGGTTGATGGAGGGGCTTGAGAGAAGGGAAGGGACAAGTCTTTGCTTCACCATCTGGACCCTTTGTCTGAAAGAGTAGAAGAGCCTGGCCTGGGCAGACGTGCGCTGTGTAAAGAGGCCATGAACCAAGAAAACAACCGCTGTCATGGGTCGACCTAGAGCAGGTTGAACATTCAGCGTGAAGGCTGGTATCACAGCAAACCTTACATCTGGATTAGTATGAGACAATTTAGTGAAGGTGAACACCAACACTAACAGTCACTTAAGTACTTGAGGAGATTCTTAGGTTGATTTTTTACATTAGGTGTAGGTTTGTTTCAATAAACAACTTGTTACTTTTCCTTAAAGCCGATTTCAGCGAACGGGCAACGTAATAACTGAAAGCAGACACCAAATTTTTTATTTCAAGAGCGTCCTTGGCATCTCTAAAATGCTGTTTTGGGAGTTTATCATCGAGTTGAATCCTCAGAACTAAACTAGTTTCTAAACTGTATCGAAAAAGAGATATTTAAACCTCTCAAATGACAAATGTTTTGCTGTTCCACAGAACAAGAAAGCTGCACAGAATGACTCCATGGGTATATGTAATCTTATACATAACTGATGCATATAGATTATAACTTTTTTGATATAATAACATGATACATTGTCTCAAAATACAAACCTCCAAATAAACAGTAAATTTGAGGCCTTGACTGTATACTCGCTACAGCTGTGATCGCATAATAATGCTTGTTGTCTATGTTACAAACAACAATCTCTGATAATTAACAAGTGAACTAGCTGATCGATAAGTGGCTCATACGAGAAGGCAACCTAACCAAAAGCAGATTCAATTATTGTAAAAAGCAACCAAACTACTGATGTGAAAGCACCCTAAGCAGCACATTCTGACATCGTACTGTAACCAAATACCAGGCAACCTCTCAATTTCAAAAAATCTCATCCATCAACACAGCTAGAACACTACCAAGCTGACACATTTAATTAACTGACAAATTCCTCCATCTTCACTGCTAAAATCTGCAGGTGAAATAAGATACAGCAAAAGAAATCTAGCTTTTTATAGTCCGCTTCTTAATCATCCTGTAAGGAATGCTCAAACAATTCCATATTTTTACAAACAAAATTAAGCATGCATTAAAAATTATAGGAATAAAGGTTCATATGATAAGTGAATGTGTATCTTCATTCCACATTTAAGTGAAGAAATCACTTTCACACTTTGTTCTTATAAACTTGCTATTCATATGATTGTCATGATATTCGTACCACTATATGTTTTAACATACAGAAAGGTTGTCAATACGAATAAAAGTAAAGCAAAGAAATAACATTCCACTTACCACCACCATGAGTGGAGGAATCCAGGGGGCTCCCCTAGCGTAATGTTCTTCTCCCATCGGATCTTAAACAGAAGAAAAGAATGTGGATCTGTGTTGTTATACATGCTTTTCAACATCTGCATCGAGGCAACACACCTATTTATGTAACCAAATTCATTAGCACAAGATCATACTAATATTACAATTGTTCGTCTTTGAAAGGTCTTTTTTCTGAGAAATAGAGCTGGGTGTCATCTGCATAGCAATGAAAACTAACCCAAGTCTTCTAATAATTTTGCCAAGGTGCAGCATGTAGATTGAGAATAGAATGGGTCCCAGAACAGACCCTTGTGGAACTCCATATTCTACTATCTACAGCTATTGTGTCTGATGAGATAAGAGTTAAACCATCTTAGAGCCTGGCTCTGGATGCCTGTGTCATTCTCTAGTCTTTGGAGGAGAATCCTGTGATCTATTGTATCGAAGGGAATAGAGATGCTTCCTTGATCCCATTCAAGTAACAGATCATTTTAAATTTGCTGATCATTGATTCGTTGATCTCTGTGGGGATACGGTCTGAATCCAGATTGTAGATCTTCATAAAAGTTGCTCTTCTGTAAGAAGGAGCTGAGGTGTGCAATTACAATTTTTCCAATGTTTTTGACAAGAATGGTAGGTTAGAGATTGGCCTATAGTTTTTATATTTTTGTCCCTTGCTAAAAACACCTCTTTAAAGGAAGTCCAGCACACAAGCCCCACCAGTGACGCTCATCTCCTGACACACAGAATGTTTGGAGCTTTTAGTGTGCCATAGCATGGATCTACCACTGACACCAGTGTAAACAGGTGTGTTTACAGCGGTAGCAGCTGAACTAATGAATGTACAACAGTTGCGGTCACAAGGTCACCAGTACTGTTCCCAGGTCAGTTGCTATGCTCTCAGGTAGGAAAGAAAGTTTTCAGAAAGTTGATTCGGTTTTATACAATCTGTCTTCGGAAGTCATCTCGTTTATGAAAAACTGCTAGTAAATAGTATGGCTATGACATCTACCACTAATAGATAGAACAAACACTTAATGAGAGAGAAACTTAATAAAATATAATTTTGAGTGGAGACTACCCTTAATGGTTAGTGTCCCATGGTTTAGAATATCACGAGGAAACCAGAAGTTAAATCTGGAGCCACCATACATATTATTTACGCACTAATTTAATACATGACTTGAAGGCAGCACAAGTCTTTATTCAGCTTCATCAATGTCAATCAACAATCATGGAGACCTGCACAAGGCTTTAGCAATCCGGTGCCATGACCCTTAAAATGAATCATGGCTACTGTTTCCTCCCTTCATTCACCCCTTGAGGCTCACATTCACTCTCCATCCTTTCTGTTGTTTGAAAATGACCAGCGCTGTGCTCATTAAAGCCATAATCTTATTGAGGAAAAGTTCCATCTCTTAAAGGTTAGTATAGTGACCTAAACTGACCATTTAAATTGTAAGGAAAGAATTAGCCTATTAGAACAATTATTTATGGTTGGTTTCACAAGAAAATGTAGTAAGAAATCTAGGACAATGGAGAGGATAGGTTTGTTCACTGCTGCTGAAAGTGGATTACCGGAGGAGGTCTGAAGGTTAAGAACACATTATCAGTCAATTTCACCTCGTCAGGCTGCCAAACGGCATGATAAACATCTGACCAACTTGTGATGCTTTCGAGAAGTGCTGGAGAAAGCCAGGAAAGTGATGCCGCGATGCAGCAGATGCAGCCAAATTAAGGAGAGCAAAAACAGCCTGAGGTAACTACGCAGAGGCTGGAAATGACTGTTCACTAGCAATCCTGCTAGTGAACATTTCATGAACATCTATTGCTGGAAAACATTTTTTATGTATTCAACTTTAACTAATCAGTAATTAAGCAAACCTTTATTAAACTGGCCATTCAGTATGCACTTTTCTTCAATAAAATATTGTTCAGGGTTTCTGCAGGTTTGATAAAGTCAAACTTAAGACTTTGTAAGATCCTCTAGAATTATATTTAAGATCTATATCATAACATCCAAAGCACAAATAAAACAATATTTATGCTAAATAAACAGCATGCTTCAATTGTTTGAAACTCTAACCATCACTTTTATGCTTTTGAGCCTTTACCAAGGTTTTCTTAAACTCTGGCAACCCTAACCATGTCTCCCACAAAGTTGATCCTTTATGTGAGAAAGTTTTCTCAATCTCTGGTAACCACAAGCAACAGCAAAACACATATCAAATTAGCTTTTTCTCATGTTTCCTGGTAGAACAAAATAACACAACACTCTGAATCTGAATAAATCAAACCAATCAAATAATGACTTCAAAATCATTTAAGTATTTCCTTTAAAGCCTACCAAATGCATCAAACGTTTAGTCAAAGATCCGTTGACCTGAGGTCAGAGGCTGAGACCAGACTGAAAGAAATCTGTTAAACAGATAACCAACAAAGTTGAAAAAAAGTGTCAGCACAGCCTCATCTTGACCTCTTAAAACAGTGGAATTCTAGTTGGATTTCATGCTGCAAAAAAATTTAAACCCTACAATAAACTTCAATCACACTCAATTAATTTAGCATTAAAAATTACAGTAAGAAAGAATAAAAATGAAAATGACAAAAAAGGGTCATAAAAAGTTTCTTACCTCGGACAGGAAGGTCTGTGCTGATTTCTGGGCTCCAACATGCAACAGGTACTCATAGACATATAAAGCTAATCTGAAAAAGAATATAAAGAAATGTTTTAGCAGGAGATTTTCATTAAACAAACATGAAAAAATGGGATCATACAACATCAAAATGTTTGTTTCAGGACAATATAAATGAGTCTTTTCACTTTCAAAGGTAGAAGCCAAAACATTTAACAACTTGACATAAATAAAAATGTACACACATAGTTTTGGAATTACTATATTTTTATATTGGGGGCTGAGCATCTTTTTATACAGATCTGGTGGTTAGAAATAGAAATCAGCAAAATCCATTTTTTCTTCTGTTGTGGGGATATGCCAGCACCATCGGGGTTCTGTCAGTTTTGCTCTCTGTTACTTTTTGTCTGTTGTTTAGCTGCTAGGGCTAGATATTGCTCACAGAGTACCATGGGCTTGAAACTCTACCTTTATCCTTTACATCAGCCAAAGATGTCAGAGCAAAATTACTCTCTATGGCAAGTAGACTTTTTGCCTGGCTTATGCCAGATTGGTGTAAAAGCATTCATTTTTATTTTGAGTAAAGAGATGATGAAATGGTGTCTGTTAAATCTACAACTTATATGAATTTGTGTATTGAAAATAAAGAAAACAACAAAGTCAGACACCGATCTGATGTAGCCTTCCCTCCAGAAGATGGTGGGCATCAGTATGTGTTTGCGTGGGAGCAGGAAGCATTGAGGAGGTGAATGAGTCATTGAAAAGAAGCATCCAGGGATGCAGCCTCATAAACAGCCGAGCAGATTCGCCAGTCAATGACCATGATAAAGCTGGATATGAAAGACCCGGGAGGAGATCTAGCGCTACATCACAGAGCAGGCACATGACAATGCCCCCCCCCTGAGAGAAGTGATATATGGAAAGTCAACGACCACCATAAAACCACTCAGGAGCAGTTCAAACAAAGTCCATCTAACTCTTCAGCAGGGACAGCGAAACACAAGATTTAGCAAGTCAGCGGTGTTAAGCTGCAGCAAGGTGTTTGGTTCATGTATTAGCCATTGAACAAAGAAAAAAGCTTAAACAATTTTGTAATAACACTTCTATTAAATAGCCATTTGGGGTGGTTCACTTGATGTCTTCCATTATCAACCCCATTACTAAGGTTCAGTTGGTGTGACAGCTACCTAGTGAGAGCCCAGAGTAGGTCCTCATCATCCAGATATAATATGAACAACACAGAGTCCCACTAGAGGTCCTTTCCCATTTATTTTTACAGAAAGAAGATTTCCAAGTGAGCTTAACAGTAATTTAATAATTTCTCAAGGTTGTGAATGCTTCTCATGCTACAGACGTTAATACACTCTAACGCTTAATGTATCCATAACCACTTGGCCATTTACTTAAAATAATTTGGTGGAACCAGATGTGTTGTATGGAAATTAAAGCAAAACTTAGACTTGCCTACCTACTTAATAGTAACTATTAGTCATTTTCAATTGTGCAATAACACATTTAACCTGTAATTATAAATATTTTTAGATGATTTGAGAAACTCATATTTGACTATGCTAGGCTGAAAACAATAAAAATGAAAATAAAATAAAAATTAACTATTTCGCTGTCATCAGAGCTTTATTGTTATTTACCTTATGCAAAAACGAGGTACTATATAAGAGGTATTTATTATGAGGGTTTTCTGCAAGTTTGATAAGGCCAACCTTAAGACTTTTTACGATAGTTGTTGTTGGTCTTGCATGTGTTTGCATGAGTATCTGTGACACGCTTCGTAATTTCACTGACCCAAAGTCAAACAAAGCCATCTTAAATAATGGATTTGCTCTGAGTATTTTCATTACCTTCTTATTTCTTCACTTGTAACTACTGCTCAAAAATAATCTTGTAATGTGGAACAAAGCTTCATTTTTATGAAGTGTAAATAAATCTAAACAAACAGTCCCACTTAGAAAGTCCCAACTACTCCCTAATGTTTTTTATCATATTAGTTTAAGAATGCTACGGGTGCTCAACCTCTGGGACAGAATACAACATCTAGCGGCTGCCATCTGGTGAAGAAAGAAGTATGAGTACGATCTGGATCAAACTGAGGATTCCCATGAGCGGGCTGATAAAAATTTCATAGGAAGGAGGTCCATGTGATCTAGTTGGAGGGGGGGTGTGCTGCATGCTTTGGTTCAGGGTACCAGCACCTGGCCCTGATGCATTATTGAACATTGTTCATTCAATTGCGCCTTCAAGATGCACCTTTCACAGAACTACCTGGAAAACTAAGTGAGGAAGCCAGGAACTGAACGTCTTCATTTTGAAGGTCCTGTCTAAAAGTTCAAGCGCTTATCACAGAGATAACACAGAGAGTTGAGAACAGTGAATTACAACCGAGTTGGGTCTGGCTGAGCGTTCCAACAGTACAAGCAAGGCTGGACCCAGCCGAACAAAATTAGATCAAGTTCAGTAGTGAAGTTAATCACAGCTGCTTCAATCAGCTTAAGTACGTTCCTAACAACAACCTTTACACTGATGCTAAAATGTGTGAGCTACTGTAAAAGTTTGATTTAAATTTTTAAGGAAATTACGAATTATAATTATTGATAAAATATATATTTTTTTACAATGTGGTTCAAACTGCAGGAAAAAACTACTAAGTTGTGAAGATTATTAAAAAATCATGGAATGTCACTGGTGGCTGAACTGTTGTAGTTCTACTTAAAATTAATAAATAAAACAAAAAAAATAAACAAACTGACTAAAATAAACTGAGAGGCTTCAGAAATCTAGTAGGCCAAGAGTAGTCGTTACATTTTACAAACTTTTACAAAAACACTCAGTCAAACTGTGTTTTTTCACAGACGTTTTCAGAAAAGTTTTAATGTACTCAAAATGTCCAATGCATGGTGTCAAATTAGAGCAGTGATATTTTAATTAAAATTCGTATTTATTTTTTTGTTCTAAAATTCGATTTAAAATTAAAACGGATTGTTTTTCCTTGCAATTGAATAAAACACTTAAGGCCGTCTAGTAGAAAAAATAAATTTTTATTTGAACGAAAGCAACATAGCCAGACATAAGAACTATTTGTTCTACAAATTAAAATGGGAAGACTTCTGTTTTCGTACAAAAAAATGTTTTTGGGAGATTGCTTAAAATACAAACTTTTTAAAAAAATTTTAAGCAAATTATAGCTATTCTAATCAAATAACTCAATATTGTAAAACGTTCACTGGCTTATCACAGCTCATGTTAAGTTTAAATCACTGACGCTTGCTTACAAAACCATCTCCAGATCACCCCCTGTCTACCGTCACAAGCTCAAAATAACTTTCTCTCTCAGTGTCCCGGCGTGTAGAAGCTCCCTGATCCAGTCAGGAAACCAGTAACTTTTGAACTTAAAAAAAAAACTTTTTAACTCAATAGATGATAAAAATCCTTTTTTTTTTTCTTTGTTCTGTTTCATTTCCTTCCATCTATGGCTCAGCTGATACAACTTCTAGTGTGAACAACTTGAGTTAGACTTGACTTTGTCTCTCACCTAGTAGAGATTGCTTTAGACAAGAGCATCTGCCAAATGCAAATGTAAATGAAAATAAAATATCTGGGATTTATAAATTGTAAACTTCATTGAAATCACTTTTTTGTTACATGTACATACTGTGCATTAGAGAGGGGAATGTGGGTGTTTCAGAACGACAGAAGCTTAATGGGCCGTACCAAATTTAAATAGGAAATTTATACACATATGCAATTTTTATAAGTTTATTCCACAAATGCAAAAATTGCCCTACATATAACGTAAACATACTCGCTTTTTGTAGGCAAACTCTGCCTTCCGCTTTTGCTGGATTCTGGCTTTTCCACGAAACAAGCTCCTGATTTGTTTGTGTAGCCTTGAACTTCCGAAAAAGAAGTTCTTCATGAAGCATCTACAACAAACTACATGTTCACCACACTGAAGGTCAGGACACACCTATGTGTATTATCCATGTGAAATGACATATGTGAACGCATCTTGAGCCCAAAACAAAGGGCACGGAATGAGACCTTACTCATTGTGCCATCTAATCATTCATTCATTCATTCATCTTCATGTCGGCTTTCTTCCCTTTCGTGGTCGCCACAGCGGAATGAACCGCCAACTCTCTGGCATATATTTTACGCAGCGGATGCCCTTCCAGTGCAAGTCAACCATCAAATCAGTGCAAGTAAATAAATAAGAAAAATTAAATAAAATCACAAAAAAATTTCCTCTCAGCCATGTCGTTTTTGTTTGTCGCACTGTGTAATCTCACGGCCAACCAATGAAAGCTCCTCTTTTGATCACATGCTCAGACTACTTTCGAGACATAAAATATCCACTGGGTTTAGCCCAGTGAATCCAGTATTTTTTTTTTTTTTTCAAAATAAAAGATTGTTTCGCTTCCGATAATAAATTCAAAAATAATATCTTTTTTTATTGGTCATGATTCTTGATTACAATACATGCTCAGAGTACAATTTCCATTACTCAAAAGAACAATGTTAAATCAGTTTGACAAGTTTGTTCTTTGCTAACTGTGAAACATTTGTGAATTTATGCATGCAATTTGTTTCATACACATTCCTCCACCTCTTTTAAATCCAAGTAACTGAGAGTAGGTGTTAACGGGCAAAGCTGATTGGCAAATCTAAACGTTGTACCACCTCCGTCAGACCAAAAGGCATAAAGCATATTATGGAGATTGGAAGGGGGATCTAAAAGACCTTGATCCTCACAGGGGCCTCAGGAGTCTACAACATGCCGCAGAGCATGCCTCCCTCTTCAAAAGCCCTAAAAAGAGATCTGCTGGAGGGAATGCCCAGGGGGACATCCAGTGAGCCTCAGCCCCTTCCCCCTAAGGTTTTCTCAGAGGAAGACCCCTTGTCAATGACTTGAGGTCTTCAGAAGAGGTAACTCAGTGCACTAATTCACTGAATATAGAAGATTAAAATTCGATATGTCTACCTTTTGGGAATTTTAATGCTTCAGCACCTCATACTGAATCTAAGATTTGTTTTGCTTAGATTTGAACTTTAAACTAGCGCTACATCAATGGACTCAATGACTTTTCAAAGCTTCCATCCGCCCTACAGCTTGTTTCACAGCTAAACTCAATGATTTTGAACTTTACTTTCAACTAACCTTTGTCAGTAGTTGAGGAAACTTTGCCTTATTTTATGATTTTGCAGTTTCACGATTGATGCGCTCAGCTCTGTCGGTATAAAGTGATTTTGACCCTTTAAACCAGGGGTGTCAAACTCAATTCCTAGAGGGCCACAGTCCTGCACAGTTTTGCTCCAACTTTAACTGAACACACCTGATTCCACTGATTAAGCTCCTCTGGGTTTGTTTGAAGGTACTAGTGTGTCTCCTGAAACCGGGTTGGAACAAAAACCTGCAGGGTCTACGGCCCTCCAGGAATTGAGTTTGACTACCCTGCTTTAAACTATACAATACACTCAACAGCATGCTAGGGCTGTTCAATAATTGACTTTTAATAACATTATCACTTCCAAGCCTTAATTGTCATAAA
This sequence comes from Danionella dracula, assembly GCA_900490495.1. Classification (NCBI taxonomy): domain Eukaryota; kingdom Metazoa; phylum Chordata; class Actinopteri; order Cypriniformes; family Danionidae; genus Danionella; species Danionella dracula. Next base: position 64,809 of record UELW01000575.1, read on the forward strand.
AGTATATAATCAAAAATTGAAAAAAATGAGCGCATCGGTGAGAAAGGGAAAATGTTTGGTTCTACCATATCGGCTTGGTTTTCACAAGAAGAACGACCAATGAAAGCTGGTTAGACACAGATTAATATCATTTATTCCAATGTTTGCGCTTATGTAGAGCTTGTTAATGTAGAGATGTCAATAAAGTGGCCATTAAATCATATTAGTGCAAAGATTTATTGATTTTAAATGAATTCAAATGCTGTACATTTCAAAGAACAAATAATAATGGTGATTTAAATGATTACTTAAATAATTCTAATTATCGTTTTTCCTAGCTCTATAATACACTTTTGTAGAAACCACTTTCAGATGCAAACACAAAACTGTGTTCAAATAAAGCATGTGCCAAGAATTTTATGCACCATTTAATTGAATTACTTTTTTTTTGTTACATTTTTGATGATGACTCATAACGGTGGCCACTCTGAAGCAGTGCTAAATGGCAGTTAATAGCGAAGAGAAAAGTTATGCTTATCCGCACAAAAACTGGCCATAAAAAAATAGAGAATGAATTTGTTTGGATGGGAATGAGATATAAAAAAAGAGATGATGTTACAGAACTGCTGGAACATCCTGAAAAAAAAGTCTTACCATGACTCACTGTAACACTGTGGGGAGTCTGGAGAAAACTGGGAACATTAAACACAGGTCAGATAGCTTGGCCTACTGTATAATGCCAGGTGCAACCAACTATTTTTAAATTCCTTTCTTCGACTTGAAGAACAAAAGGACTACAGAGAATAAAGCTTCAAATGAATTGAGACCGTTAAAACTTATTGTTTGTGTATGTAATGTAATTCCACAAATTAGGACTGTAACATTTCATTCTTATGTCTGTTTCACATAGAAAGCGTAATGTAACAGCGCCCATGTTGATGAATGAGAGCTTTTATACTGCCTGCGGTGGCATCACGTAACAGGAGCGTCGCAGGAGCGTCGCAGGAACTTCAGAGCAGCGATTGTTTCAGCTCCTGGTCTATTTTTTACTCACCGCTTATGCTCACTTTCAGTGGCAATGTATTAAATATGTCCTAATAATCATGAAAAACATGTAGTTTTAGCCCAAATAGCGAAATATTTCGCTCCTCAAACTTACAAAACAAGTTTCATAATTTTATACAGATGTTTTCTGACGTTAAATATGAAGCAATGAAGCATTGTTACAATATTAAAACAATGTAAGAACAGTAGTCATGTTGACTTCATGACGACAATTGTAAACAAACGAAGTGTCACAGGTGAGCAGGTCAGAGTTCAACCACCATAAGACCCCATCATGAACGAGACTCGTCTCATTGTTGAAGTTGAGAAACTTCAGCATTTCAAAATATTGAATCGTTTGTAGAATCTCTAATAAAAACATTCCCATTGAGGTCCCTTTTCGAGCATTACAATGATCGTTCTTTTACTAAGACCAGTTCATGAGAACATGTATACAGGAGGTCTCGGTTAAGATTCAAGGTCCCAGGGCAGCAATAGGAAGGGCATGTGTCTCAAGACAAAATGACTGTGTTATGTAAATATGCAGGTATGGTCTCAACTTTGAACAAATCAGAAGTTGCAATGATAACATTAACTCTTAAAATGTTCCTAAGATGCTTCTGCAGGGTGTTACCTTTGCTTTAAGGCCCAAGTAGACCCACCGATGAAGAAAATGAAACCGAGACGATTGATGATTGATATTTTTTTCTTTTCCTCTGATTTTTATCAAGTGTTTTGCGAAATTAATGTGGGAGTCTAATGCCTTTAAACCTTACTTCCAAGAATTTCTTTTTGCACACCATGCAATACACTTCAACAAGTTTGCTGGCATCTTTGCTTCTTTGTACTGTCTTCTTTTTTTCTCTCTTTTTCTTACTTTTGCATCCTTTTTGCTTGTTCTTAGTCTGTTGTTATCTTTTTTATCAGTGGTTAGCACTCAGCGTAATGGTGCATAGCTCGCTTTACACACATTTATTTGATTTATTTGATTTGGTTTATTTGAAAATAACGAAAAAAATAAAAAATAAAACTTCCTCCCAGAAATGTCATACTGAAAATGTTTTAAAAAGCGAATTTTTTAAGACCGAGATATCAAAATGTAAGGGTTTTTGTGTGTTTTAAGGCCTCATTTTGGAATTTCCAGATTCAAAGCTTTTACAAAACTTTAAGACCCCGCGATAATTAGTTATTGCTCGAGAAATAACAAAACAAAATGATATGAAGGGAGTGGCTCTTTTTTTTTTTACTAATTTTAATATATTAAGAATAAAAAAATTTGTCCCAAAAAAATTGTAAAACTATGTTTGAGGGTTTTTCCAATTCTAAATCACTGCCCTTAGCATTTAACTTAACTTCTTGCTTTGCTTGCAGTAGTTCAAGAGGCTTTAGCCATTTTAAATAATTGTTTCAAAACGGAAAAAACATTTTACATCAGTTTGTGTTAACCATGTTATGTATAGCAGAGCTTCTGTAGAAATATGTTATTTGTGTCAGGGTAGAAAAAAATCCCTCTTAAAAGCGTTTGCTCAAGTGACACTTTGTGTTGTTGTAGCAAGTTAAGTACAAATCAGATGGCACTCCATGACAGCTATGAAGGAGAATCTCTGATGTATCGCCAGAGATAACGGTCCCCACGTTCCTCTCTCATCACAACTGAGCCCACGTGGATCCCTCACATCAAAGAAATCTGCCAAATGTATGCCTTGAGCACACCTGACATCTCGCCCGAGGCTCTCTGATAAAACCATCTTTAAACATGAATGAATCACACGTAAGCGTCCTACAAAGGCACCGTTAGGAAATCATGTTTTCACCCATCCCATCAATTATTCACCTCGCCGGGATCCATCAGACCAGAGAAAGCAGTGAAAATGAAAAGTTCTGACAAAACATATTCTTGCATCATCTCTGACTAAATCAATTCCTGAATCAACTCTGTCGATCAGAGTCGGTCTTTTCTTCTGGCTGATCAAATGCACTTGCATGGAAGTTTTTGTTCTAAAGTTGTAAAGTTTTTAGAGCAAAGTTCCATGAACAGTCTAAAACAGAACCCAAATGTGCCAATGTCCTCCCGGTTTTAGTTCCAACTCAGCTTAAATGCATATAGGTAACTTCCTCCAAGTGAACAGACTTTAATAAGTGTGATCAAGTGTGTCTCATAAGCTTGAAGGAAGGTAAACTGTGAAATGTTTTTTCTCATGCAAGACATTCTCAGTAATGTACACGATTCAAATTTAGGATGCCATCAAAATATTCAATAAAAGTAAGAAACCGCAAAAAGAAACTGGGCCAATAATATTGGAGTATAAAAAGAGGTAATATTGATTTTGTAGCTCTCCTGAACATGTCAAGCTAAGTTTTCGTAACAAAATTATCCACATTTTTGAGTTAAAACTTTCTCATTTGTGGGTGTCAATGATTCAGGCTGATTTTGTTCTTTATGTCTGGATGAATGGTGAAACCACATAAAAAAAACCTGTTTAAAATAAACACACTCGTGTGGGCAGGGTCAACATGGCATCTTTAACTGGCAGCAGATATACATTTAACTTCTCTATCTCATCCTGATAGACTACAAATAATGTACTCTGCTACAGCTTATTAAAGAGCACCACTGAAGTGAAAACTTCCTCTCAAGCCCCCGAACATTATATTCTAGACTTAGTGTAGTCAAACCCATAAATACACCACAGGTGAAACTTATTCTAGATATCAGTTATTTCTACATGAGTTGAGATTCATGTTTACACACATTAATGGCTTTTTTTCTTCCAAAATGAGACATCTTACTGGGCAGGTTTTAGAACAAAAAAACTAAAAAACATTTGGAGGGATTTACAAAGCAAAACTTCTCATCCCAGTATTTGCACTCCTTTGTCCCTTATAGTTTTAAAACATCTCAAAATGGGAAAGACACTCAATGAATGAATGAATGAGCATTTATTACTTAAACATATACAAGATACAAGATCCTGATAGAAGAGAAGTCTAACCATTTTCTTGAACCCATTCAGACATTTCTGACAAACAGTCAGACACCTCTTCTCATCTACAAATATTAAAAGAGCATCTATTTCATAGAGATACTCAAGGACACGTACAAGACTTGCAGAGCTACAAGCAAATATGGGTAAACCTTACAAAAAAGTTATACTTCAAAGTAAAAAAATTCTAGACACAAAAAATCTTAATTTTTAAATTCCTTTTGAATGTTTGTGCCATTTTTTTCTAACAAAAATGTGTGTTTTAAACAATCTGCAGAGGTTTCAATGAGTTCACTCACATGTCAGGTACTAAAATTCTGAATGAAACTAAGCAGTACATTTTTAGTACATCACAAGAACATTATCTAGCTGATTAAACTTGACTTTCTAAAGCATTTATCACACACATAAGAGTATTAAACATATCCAAGTAATGCCTGTTGTATTTACACTAGCATCTATATAAAACACGTAACTTTTTCACTTCTCACAAAACCTAACATCCGATACATTTACATTCAAAATCTATATAAATTCACAAATTTACAGTTCGCCGTGCATCAAATTTATAGCACAATAAAATGTACACTCATAGAAAAGATAATTTAAAGCCAAAGCAAAAGAAAACGTTTAAAGCCATAGCAAAAGAAAACGCGACCACATAGCAAAAAAAATTAAACCCATAGCCACATTTTTTACTTCATATAGTTATAAGTTAACCTCGTTTTCAGTCTTTTGAGACTTCTTCGTAACCAAGAAGAGCCTCGGAGCATCATCAAGCAACCCAAAACTCTGCATCCTAACTACAAAGTAACTTTACAGCAAACACAAGCCCCCTGCACACAGACAAAATCTCATCTGGACAGCTGTGCAGCGCAACATCTGCACAGAAACTTCTTAGTAAAGCGTTGGTGGAAGTCTCGTCCTATCCGGCGCGGGCAGCAGAGGCGCGTGCAGATTTTGCTTATAATATGACAAAGCACGAAT
>UELW01000275.1:0-31857 GCA_900490495.1 Danionella dracula
TGCAGCGAGCGCCTCAAAGCCACATTTCAATCCGATTACAGTCCGCGGGGATGCAATGCAACACCCCGATAAAAATCCTCCCATCATCATCATCATCATCATCTCCCCGGGGCGAGCACAAGGGCGCGGTGGCCATCACGCAGCCTCCCATCTCGTCCATCTCGAGACAACTGTAGCTCAGGAGCGTAGAGGAACCATAAAACCTCGGAGCGTTGCATGATGGTTCGCGAGACCTGCATGAAGAATGAGACGTGCACAAAGCGCACGGAGGCAGACGAAGCCTCAGACACACGAATCACACGAAGAGCTGGAATCATGGCCGCATCCTCGTCCTGAAGATGAAGGGAGGAGGCGCGTGCAACAAAGCATCCTTCGCAAGAACCACCAGATAATAAACATCTCTAGCTTTTTAAACCAAAATCAACCTGTTTACTGCATTTTCTGCGCACCGTATGATCCACAGCAATGTTTTGCATGCGGTATTCACAAATAAACACATATGATTAAAAACAAGACACAGAAAAGGTGTTTGCGTTTAAGGTGTCTGCTTTTAAAACCCATATTAATGCTATTTTTTGCAGAATGGTGCTCAAATACCGTTACACTCGCGCGAGTTTCTGCCTGAGTGACCTCGTTAGAGATTCCTTTGTGAGAAAAGTGCTTTTTCTCGCATTAAATCGCGCCAATCGCTCATTGAACATTGCTTTAGTTTATAAATAACGTACATAGGGAGCGCAGGCCCGATTTAACAACATGACATGACGCGCGGCGAATTTATCCTGAGACAAGGACACGCGTGCTTTCCGTTCCACACAAACAGCTTCGAGTAGAAAACACGTAAAGCAGCACACAAACGCGAATATGAGTCGTTTTATGCTCTTAAAGGACAGCTTTGACAGGTTTTTCTTACCTGTGCGCGCGCGTCGCTGTTATTGTGTCTCCAGCTGCAGTCGCTCTCTGAAGGAAGGACGAGACTGTGGCGGCGAACTCTCGCGAGAGGGCGCTAGAGACGCGGGAATTCTCCGCCTCGCTCAATAAAATATAGTTTATTAAATATTATTATTGACAATTTCACTACTTAACGTATTTACTTACATGAAAGTCATTTAGCGTTTGTAAGACAGCACTACAGGGCATCTAAGTCATCTTTTAGCACTTTGAAACGTTAGCATGATTAGCTTGTTAGCATGCCCAGTCTTTGCAGATAAAAAATCAATTCTATCTATATTTGAGTTGGGACATACCCCAAATAATGTATGTTATGCATTATAATCTTTCAGAATATCAATTTCACTTTTAGTTACGTTTAGTTAGTTTTGTGAAACACGTTTAGTTTGTTTGAGCAAACTTGTTTACTTTATGAAGTCTCTTTTTTGGCGCGTTGAAATTTTAGCATGACTAGCTTGTTAGCATACAGTCTTCACTCAAAATAATAAAGAACAAATCAATCAATTCTATTAATCTATGAGATATTAAATACGCAATAAATTGTATTTTATTTATTTTTATATTTCAGAATGTCACTCTTAGTGACTTATTTACTTCAATTAAAAACATTTAGCGTTTGTAAGAAAGCACTTGTTTATTTATTTATCTTTTTGGTACATTAGCATGACTTCACAACAACCTGAAACGTTAGCATGCCCTTACAGATAAAATAATAACCCAAAAATCAATACTTTATATCTTTACTTGAATGAGAAAATACTCTATATGCAAATGTATTTTATTCATTATTATCTTTCACAATACCACTCATGGAGTTTGTAAGAAAGCACTTGTTTATTGGAGAGTCCAGGGACTTTTTCGAAATGATAGCATGACTAGCTATTTAGCATATGGTCTTCACTTATAAAATGATAAAGACAAGTCTATACATTTTAACCATATTTGAGTAATGAAATTGTATGAGTTCCCCTGGCATAGCATTTATGCTCAAATGTTTATTAAAAATAAATTAAAGGGTTATGTTAGAAAAATGCAAGACTTTTTTATCTGATAATAATACAATTAATAATGAGACTTTATTTTTGAGTTTCACAAGCAGTTTAACAATAACAGCCTCTACATTTAATATTTGTAGCACTCCTTATGTCTATTAGATTTGCATAAGTCTACACATTTTACAGTTGCTTTACACTTCTAGAGCACTGAAGACATATTGTAAAGCCTTTGTAAATAATAATTGTTTTTTTAAAGTATACTATAATGCCTTTAAACTAATGTTTACCAAACAAAGTACAGTTTTCATGAAGTTATTTTAAACATATAGTTATAGTAGTAGTAATGGCAGCAGTAGTAGTGGAACTAGGCCTGTTAGTCATAGAAGTCTCGTAGTTGCAATTAAAGGCTGAATAGTAAGCCTTGCATTAGGAGTAAAATTGTAGAAACAGTAGCAGTAGGCATAGTTGTAATAGCATAAGTACAAAATAGTACTTTTCTGTACTACAGTTTACCCTTGCAGCTGTGGTAGTAGTTATCAGATCTATAAGAATTAGTAGCTTTGCAGTATATATTTTGTGTTGTTTGAGTGACCAATATGTTTTCTAATTTCCATGCTTCTGATTCTCCGAGCTCAGATTACACAGAGAATGCACAGCTCTGGATTCTCACCAGACTTTCATCCCCTAAAGGAACTGTGGGAACATCTCTCTCTCTCTGGACAGGAGCCCAGAGAAACATCTGTCCGTTGGTTTTCCTCAGACGTGGAGAGGGGTTTGTCTTGAGCTGGAACTTCCCTGTCCATCTACAGAGGAGCTGTAGGTTAAGCACAACTTAGTGCAAAACTTAATAATTAAAAAAAAAAAAAATTCCAACCGTTATTTATAACTAAAGCAGTGTTCAATGAGGGATTTGGTGCGATTTAATGCAAGAAAAAAGCAACTTTCTCACAAAGGAATCTCTAACGAGGTCATTCAGGAAGTATTTGAGCACCATTCGCAAAAAAGATAATTAATATGGGTTTTTAAAAGGAGATTTTAAAACGCAAACAACCTTTTCTGTGTCTTGTTTTTAATCATATGTGTTGTTGTTGCTTTCGGTTTATTTGTGAAAACCGCATGCAAAACGTTGCTGTGGATCATCCGGTGCGCAGAAAATGCAGTAAACAGGTTGATTTGGTTTAAAAAAATCTGACCACTATGGGTTTATTTCTTCTCAATCACTTTCTTTCACAAGAATTATACATTAAAATGTTAAGAGTACACGTTTACGCTTAAACAAAAAATATTTACTTAATGAAAAAATATTTTAGATTTTGAATACATAACCCTGTCTTCATTTCTACAAGGTCTCAGATGTGTACTTTCAGAAAGCAGGTTTTCGCATGCTAAAATAAGTTTTTCTTGTTTTCTAAAAAAAAAAAAAAAATCTTAAATGTTTGTTTGTCTCATTAAACCATTGACACTTTTCATTCGATTGGTCCACACAAAGGTTTTAGTCCACGCAATGTTTTATAAGCCATGCAGTAATGCCAGCTGACCGGTAGGTGTCAGACTGTTGCTGTGAATGCTGGACAGTAGCGTCTAGAAACAGTTACATAACGGCTTTAAACAGCAACGCCTTCTTTAGATCAGATTTAGTAGCGAATAGTCTTATTTTCATCTAATTTGTAACCACAATATGAAGCACAACTTTATATGTGTCATTATTATTCACAAAATTGTGTGAGTGTATATGTCAGACTTTAAAGATAAATAATTCATACATTCAAAACATAAAAAAACAACTGTTTTGTGTTCTATACACACACACTGGGTGATGGTTATTATCAATTTAAGTCAATTTGTTCGATAGCTATTAATTATATTTAAATTAAAACTAAAACAGTTCGAAAAATGCGAATATAAAACGTCTCAAATTGAGCGAAAACGTATTTAGCATCAGAGTAACGTTACTCCATTCATAACGGAATTAGCGTTAGCTAAGTCATTCCAATAAAAATCACACAGCAACACAAAACATTTCACATAATCATATTTCATGTATCTTACGCTTATAAGTTTTTTTTTACTGTGAACAATAACAGTTCGCTCAACTATTAATGCTTAAACTGAAAACAAAACATACACAACCAAATTAGCTAAATCAGCATTCGCCTCAAAGCTATTTGACTTGTCTAGGTTATTATTTCCGATTTACACAAAATAATAATGAAATCAAACTTAGTCAACAACAAGCAAAGAACTATATTACTATATTTGGCTTCATAAATTTACATTTAAATTATGTGTTTCTTGCTGTATTTTTAAAAAGATTATCATTATAGAGCATTGAATTATGTTCAAACCATTTTATATTATATATATATATATATATATATATATATATATATATACTATATATATATATATATATATATATATATATATATATATATATATATATATATATATATATATATTACACATTCAGACGTTCAGGTAAAAAGTGAAAGGAAAGCTTTGATGATGGATGTAGTTTAAAAACCATTTCTGCATTTCAACAACTCACCTCACTCACTAAAATCCAGCAATGCACACATTAATATAATATTAAATCCAACAATACAAGAATGGCTGCAAGCTAAAATAAATATCTCATGTCAAAGTTCAACGAGACTCCAGATCAGGTTGTCATGGAAAAAGAATCTGGGTTTATCACCTTGTAAAAGCTCCTGACGTCTGGGATTAGAGCGTGTTTAGTGGACCAGAGCGAACAAAGCCAGGTCCTCATCCGCTGACAGCTGCCTCCTTTCTCTATTACGAGATCTCAGCTCACCCTCAAAAAACCTCTCTTCCATGCATTGAGATGCTTTCCATCCACGCATCCAGCTCACAGCTACACAGAGAGGAAGCAGTGCTGAAGAACAAAGGTGTGAGAACATCCACACAATATCTTTTGTTGTTGAAAGTTTAGATTTATTGACTGCAGAAGAGTTCACAGAGAAAGTTATTGATGATCATCAGAAGGGACCACATCTGAAGGCCACCTGTGAATAAAAGAAATAACGAGCATTAAATAGCAATATTCCGTACGAGAAACATACCATTCACACGAAGAACTCCAATCTAGAGGTTTCTGATCATGTCACATCAATAAAACACTTTTTAAAACTTTTATCAAGTGTGAAAAGATGTTAAAACGATAAATAAACTTACTAGAAGGTTCCTCAGCTAGCCATGACGTGCTTTATGAAAGCTTGAAGAAAGAACAGGAGAACATGAGAACACTATGGCTGCACACCGAGTTTAATGGAGCCGCTCGTACCCTCATAGTTGATGCAACCGTTGGTGTCCTCCTGTCCAGCCAGCAGCTGATCCACTTCCCCCTCGGACAGCCTCTCTCCTAGAACCAGCCCCGCGAGATGAACAAAAAACACTCAATCGTGGTATGCAGGGCTGCCCTCGATCAAAGCTTTTCCTGGTCGACTATTAGACGTTCATTAAAGCCAATAGTCGACTAAAAGGTGACATATGGTTATTACCGTATTTTCCACACTACATAGCACATATAAAATTCTTTCATTTTCATCAGTTCATTTTATAATCCAGTGCTCCTTGTGTATGAATGGTTCATAACGAAGCCGAACAGTCGAACGGATCGTCGTTTATCACTGCAGGCGCCTCGCGAGGATTTAGAAATACTGTCTGGACACGCAGAGGAACAGCTAACTTTATCCTTAAATAGCAGCTGCAAAGAGCCACACAGAGATGCGCCGATATCAGTCAAGTGTTTTCTCAGCTTTCACGAATACGAAGGCCGGAACTGTGAAGAACCAGATTGAGATGGTTTGGACATGTGCAGAGAAGGGATAGGAGTTATATTGGTAGAAGGATGTTGGAGATGGAGCTGCCAGGCAAGAGGGCAAGAGGAAGGCCAAAGACAAGTTATATGGGTGTGCTGAAGGAGGACATGAAGGTAATTGGTGCAAGAGTAGAGGATACTGAGGCCAGAGTTAGGTGGAAACAGATGATTTGCTGTGGCGACCCCTAAACTGGGAACAGCCGGAAGAAGAAGAAGAAGAAGAAGAAGAAGAAGAAGGCCGGAACTGTGAAGAACCGGCGACAGCGAGCGCTACCAGCTGAGAATGGCGAGAGGAATCAGGTGTGCTTGATGCAGAAATCGCTGTTTTATTCAGACAACGATGAAGAATCTGTGGACGAGGAATTAACTGAATAGAAGGTGTATTCCTTTGCATTTCACGTGTTACAGCAAAAAAAAAGTTAAATTATTGAGTTATAATTTTAATTTGATAAATGTATGAAAGAGGAATTCATTGACAAATGTGTTTATTGCTTTCAATTTTACGTGTTTGAATAAAAAAAGTTTATATTTTAAGTCTATGAATTATTATTTTTTTATTTCTTCAGCGCTTCAGTACTCACTGCACAGCTTGCAGACGACCTTTTTCGGGGCTTCTTTAAACTTTTCGAAATGATCCACACTTTAGATTTTCTTTTCGATGTGAGGACAGGTGTGTTTCCTCGTGCGCGGCGTTAACTTTTTTCTGACTAACCGACTGAAAGCATCAGTCGAATAAACCTGTGCTAGTCGGCAGCCCTTGTTACACGATAACAAAAAGGGAACCATGTCTCCGTACCCAGAGTGGCAAGCACATGGCGCAGTTCAGCGCCCATGACCGTCCCGTTTCCTTCCTTGTCAAAGACCCGAAGACCCTCGACGAAATCCTCGAAGGTACCCCCCCTGTCTGAGCTCCTGGAGACCTGCTGCAGCATGGGCAGGAACGTCTCAAAGTCGATCAGCTTGGACTCCATCTCTGAAAGACAACGGTCAGAAAAACACTGTCAGAAAAGGAAATTATTATTTTTAATTTCCCAAAATTAGAACTCCTCCTGCACAACAGAGCTCCTTAAAGGTGATTACTCTACTTTTAAATGATCAATAATAAATATTTGCCCCCTCTAGACTATCACTGCACCCTTAATAACTTTCAGAAGTTAGGATTTATCCTAAACGATGTCTTTATATCTCCTCAAATGGTTGAGCTCCTCAAAATGAGCCATATTCAGCATGTTCCTCCCACTGCCATGCTTCCACTACGCCCCCTGCTGGGTTTATCTGGTTGTTGAAAATCCACTAATTTCTGAAGAAAACATTCATCTTTTAGAGCGACATCATTTGCAGCAAAAAGATGAAAAAGAAAAGATTATGGATAAAGTAATTAGAAAGTCAGAAAGATGCGAAGAGCAGGGACTGTGTGTTCTACAAAGGAAGTTTAATTAATAAACAATATTTTGCAGATTGTGCTTTGTTTGTTTTTAGTATACCTGGTTTATTCTGTTCAATATGTATTTGATTAATAAGATATAAACTTTATTGTTATGCTCGCAGTGCAAATAGATCCGATTTGAGTTCAGGAGACTGCGGCAGATGACAGCAGAGGAGGTCCACGTTCGATATCTTTCTTTCAGGATTGATTTGACTCCGAGTCGCAGACTCTCGGAAGATATTTGGTATGTAAGATGTAAACCAGATCTTTGATGGTTCACTCTGCATGAGCTTCGATTCGCCTGCAACTTCTTAAAGCCTGTCGATGAGTCAAAAACCAGCGCTAAAGCATGAACTTTGCATTCAAAATAAGTTTTCATGTGATTTCCTCAACGAATAATGTTTTGAAACTAACAAATCCTCTTAACATGGCCACATTCAAGTGTGAACGGACCTTTAATCTTCACTGATTCTTCATTTGGATGGTGAAGTGTTGGAATCCTGGCTTCCATGCGAGATAAAGGAGCGCGTACACAAAGGGATTAGTTGGGTTGCTGTGCTTTGCATCTTGTGTTAAAGCGTGTGAATGCCTTCCCACAGTTGTGGAGGATTTCGGGATTAACTGGGTTCAGAACTGGTCTGGTGAGGACGCTGACCTCTCTGAGCCCTCAGACAGGTGCGAGGGACTCCTTCCTGAAGGACCTCATGGTCTGTGAAACACACAGAGTTACCTTCAGGCTTGGGTTTGCCGAGCACGTTCAGGACCTCAGCGTTGGTCGGGTTCTGGCCCAGAGCTCTCATCACGTCTCCGCATTGAGCCAGCGATATCTTGGTGTCTCCGGACGGGCTCCTGGCAAACAGCTGGAAGGCTTCTCGAAACTCTGTCGCAAAAAATGACAGTATTACTTTAATAAATAACTTATTTTTTCCTTCTTTTAATTATATTTTTATGATGAGACACAGACCTGCTGTAATGTTAATAAAATTGGATAATAAATAGGCTATTTATCGGGACTAAAAATATTAAAAACGTGCTAAAAATAGGTTTCTACAGAAGTAAAAGTCTTAATTAAATATGTTTGAATGATAGCTACAGTCGATGCTGAGGCGGACGGAAAAACTTAAAATAGATAAATGTTTATTTGAATAGAGGTTATTACAAATAAAAACGTTCCAAATAATGAGACATTTTATTTGAAATATGTCTAATATTAATCTCCATCTCCATGTCCAGTGTGTCTCCTGGTGCAGCTCTTCCCTGGAGGGTCCCCTGGTGCAGCTCTACGCTGGAGGGTCCCCTGGTGCAGCTCTTCCCTGGAGGGTCCCCTGGTGCAGCTCTACGCTGGAGGGTCCCCTGGTGCAGCTCTTCCCTGGAGGGTCCCCTGGTGCAGCTCTACGCTGGAGGGTCCCCTGGTGCAGCTCTTCCCTGGAGGGTCCCCTGGTGCAGCTCTTTCCTGGAGGGTCCCCTGGTGCAGCTCTACGCTGGAGGGTCCCCTGGTGCAGCTCTACGCTGGAGGGTCCCCTGGTGCAGCTCTACGCTGGAGGGTCCCCTGGTGCAGCTCTTCCCTGGAGGGTCCCCTGGTGCAGCTCTACGCTGGAGGGTCCCCTGGTGCAGCTCTTTCCTGGAGGGTTCCCTGGTTCAGCTCTTCTCTGGAGGGTCCCCTGGTGCTGCTCTTTCCTGGAGGGTCCCCTGGTTCAGCTCTTCCCTGGAGGGTCCCCTGGTGCAGCTCTTCCCTGGAGGGTCCCCTGGTGCAGCTCTTCCCTGGAGGGTCCCCTGGTGCAGCTCTTCCCTGGAGGGTCCCCTGGTGCAGCTCTTTCCTGGAGGGTCCCCTGGTGCAGCTCTTTCCTGGAGGGTCCCCTGGTGCAGCTCTACGCTGGAGGGTCCCCTGGTGCAGCTCTACGCTGGAGGGTCCCCTGGTGCAGCTCTACGCTGGAGGGTCCCCTGGTGCAGCTCTTCCCTGGAGGGTCCCCTGGTGCAGCTCTACGCTGGAGGGTCCCCTGGTGCAGCTCTTTCCTGGAGGGTCCCCTGGTGCAGCTCTTTCCTGGAGGGTTCCCTGGTTCAGCTCTTCTCTGGAGGGTCCCCTGGTGCTGCTCTTTCCTGGAGGGTCCCCTGGTTCAGCTCTTCCCTGGAGGGTCCCCTGGTGCAGCTCTTCCCTGGAGGCTCCCCTGGTGCAGCTCTTCCCTGGAGGGTCCCCTGGTGCAGCTCTTCCCTGGAGGGTCCCCTGGTGCAGCTCTTCCCTGGAGGGTCCCCTGGTGCAGCTCTTTCCTGGAGGGTCCCCTGGTGCAGCTCTTCCCTGGAGGGTCCCCTGGTGCAGCTCTTCCCTGGAGGGTCCCCTGGTGCAGCTCTTCCCTGGAGGGTCCCCTGGTGCAGCTCTTCCCTGGAGGGTCCCCTGGTGCAGCTCTTCCCTGGAGGGTTCCCTGGTGCAGCTCTTCCCTGGAGGGTTCCCTGGTGCAGCTCTTCCCTGGAGGGTCCCCTGGTGCAGCTCTTCCCTGGAGGGTCCCCTGGTGCAGCTCTTCCCTGGAGGGTCCCCTGGTGCAGCTCTTCCCTGGAGGGTTCCCTGGTGCAGCTCTTCCCTGGAGGGTTCCCTGGTGCAGATTAGGACTCATAGTTTAGTACTTCCTTGGTTAGTCCCCTGGTTTAGCTCTTCTACAGTAGGTCCCCTGGTGCACCTCTGCCTCAGTGGGTCCTCTTGTGTTGGTGAGGTGTTTAAAACCTACTATGTAAACAATTCTAAACAGGTTTTTTGTATTGTTTTGTTTAAAAAAAAGATTAAACAGTAAAAACAGGTGTCTAACAGGACAAAAAAAGCATCATGATGGAAGGAAAGGTGTGTTTGTCATGGATGGTCTCCAGTTATCAGATACTGGTGAGTGTTGAGTGTCCAATCCAGCATCTCTTGGTCCATGTAAGGTCCCTGATGTTAGTGTGTAAGCATGCTGCTCTCGGCCGGCGTCATCATGCACTCCATCATTCAAAATGAAAGAAAACAAATAATTGTGTTGCGCACACAAACATCTGAGACGTGAAGGAACTGTACGTTTCTTTCGCAAGAAGACAGTGTTTCCAGCATGATATCCAATTAGCATCAAACCTCTGATGGCATATGGTGATGATATTTTATGCTTTTCTGTGTACAATGTAAACGGAGCAGTTCCTGACCCACTGGTTTATATAAAACCAAAAATATCTCAAATTGTGTTCCGAGGAGGAGCGAAGCCTTTACAGGTTTGGCATTTGCATTAATCTCTCAAGACTACGTTTTAATTGTTTGGTTGGAGTAGCCCTGTAGAACCTGGAGTCTGAACATAGCCAATAAGGAAACGCGGAGAGTCACGAATAAACATGAAGCAAATTAGTAAAAAAGAAAAACAGTGTCTCGTACCTGATTTTTTTTTTTCTGAAAATATTTTGATAAAACAGCAAACATTCAACCAGGCCTACCTTCAAGTTGTTGAGAGTTGAAATGAACCTGAAATAAAAAGAGATTTGTCTCAGTAAGCATTTAAATGTTACACGATAAACAAAATCACTGGTCTTTAGTTGATTACATCAAAGATTCTCAAGTGTTCTGGTTCTACACTGATATATTTGACCAGCACTGAAACATTGGAGTGGTTTGGTTTCATCGCTGCTGCACCGATGTTAACGGAGGAGCGTCCTGCATTCCTGCTGATCTTGTTTCTCCTGGCTCCACCGGTAATCTCCCTCGGAGCCCGCCGGCGGTTTGGGACCCTACCCTCTGTGTCCGGGCCCCTGGAGAGGCGCAAGACTAAAGCCTAGCGGCAGCTGTGTGTAAATCTCCTGCGAGCCTGGCTGCAAGAGTGCTGCACACCAAAGCGTCTCACTTTTATTGACATTCTTGCCTACAATTTAATATTTATATAACTTTTGTAATAAGATGTTAACTGGGGCCTCTGTTAGGGGGAAGGTGTGGACATTTCAGGGGCCCAGCAGGCCAGGGGGGGCCCCAGAACACTACCAACATATAACCGTCCATCAGTGATAGAGTGAAAAAAGTTAATTCAACATAATAACTAAATTGAGTTAGTATGTGAGTTATTTTTAAATTTGTTTGTAGACCGCTCACACCTTTTTTCGTACACATTTTTACTCATCCAGCACCCTTAAAATCAGTATTTCCTGTTATATATTACTAAAGATGAGTTCCTGTCATCGCTTTAACATGAGCCAAAGCTCATCTCAGAATCAGCTCGTTTATGGATCACACGGAGTTTTCTCAATAATCATGGTGTTTAGCGCGCATACATTAATGTTGTGATAGTGACCTATTTGAGATATTTTATTAGTTTTGACAAGCGTTGATAAAATGTACATTTTAAGTATTTGTCATAATAATTTTGTTGGATGAAATTGTCACTAGATGTATCCTTGCGCGACTTTAGTAACCATAGTAACAATGTTCACAGATTCACCCAGACTAGATTGTTTTAGTGAGCATATTATTTAAGTTTTACATTACATTTTGAGGCCTCGATCAAGTTAGCTGCTGTGCGAAGGCAGATGACAGAGAACAAAAGCTAGCTGCGTCTTTGAGAAAATGGAGGGCATGGAGTGATTTTCAGGGGCCCAGCAGGGGCCCGCAGAGGCAATCCCCCTCGGCATCGCACGGTTCTTCGTCGTGCGTTCAAACTTAATAATGCACACCTAAACGTTGTATATTAGAATCTCTTATATTAGTATAACGCTTACATATAAACCTTATTTAGGCTAGTTCTATAACAAGCTGCAAATAAAGTTAAATACAATTTCAAAAGAACCCTTCAACAAGTGAATCAATGTAAATTATCAATAATTGACGGGTTTCTCACTGCAGGATTTCTTATGACAACAACTTCTGTGGGTTGTTTCTGGTGCTAAATAAATAAAGTTTGATCGATTGATTGATGGATGGAGAGTTGGCAAATTAACCGGACAGAGCAAG
Organism: Danionella dracula; assembly: GCA_900490495.1. Taxonomy (NCBI): domain Eukaryota; kingdom Metazoa; phylum Chordata; class Actinopteri; order Cypriniformes; family Danionidae; genus Danionella; species Danionella dracula. The sequence goes on from UELW01000275.1 coordinate 12,153, forward strand.
GAACAAACGGCTGATTATATGTGACACTCGTCCCAAAAATCAGTTCCACGAAGATTGCAGTTCACCAAACCTCGTGACATTTGTTGCAGAGTATGTTAAAGAGCACCTGTTCTAGAGAAAGGGAGCGTTTACCTCTGAGAGACACGAAGAGCCTACAAACCCTCAGGAGTTACCCTTCAGGAGATGTTTCTGGATGGAAGCAATGCTACTTCCTTTGCTAAAATGCATCAGATAAACACTATAATAGAGCGCTAACAGAAATGCCATAATGTGTTTTTATTCAGAACTAGGGTTTTGATATCTAAATAATTTAGTGTAAATTAAAAAAAAGCTCTAGCGTCACTTTATGCCATAATTATGGAGATGATTCACTCTGCTCTGTAAGCGGTTCTGCATCACTAATTTTTTTTCTCAATGAAATATTTGTAGCACAACATGAACATAAGCACAACTCACCAGCGCTGCAGGAGGCGCCGCGTGTTCAGCTCTGGATGCAGGTTCTCCAGCTACATTCTGAGAAGAACCAGCGCTTTCTGCAACCGAGCGTCCTGGATCTGCATCTTCCTTCACAGCTTGAGCTGGCTTTCCATCTTTTTTGGGAGTTTGCTTTTGCGAAGCCATGCCAGACGTTAAGCTTTTGAGCGATGCATTCTAGAGTTCCGTCTGATATATATCTACGCCCCTAAAGGTACACTCCTCTCAGTGCTGGTCGCATTTCTAAAAAAGGAAAGAATTCAACGAGTCCGGAGCATCCCACGACCTTCAAAGGATCCCGCTTGGTGCGCCTGTGCTCTCTGGTCCGCTGTAATCCTCTCTGAGCGCTCAATCCATGCGGAGGACAAAAAGTGGCAGAATTAATTCAGTATATTCTCCAGTGGAATGAGTGAATGTCTCATCAATTAATTAAAAGTGAAACTAAATATATAGATACATTTAAAACAGCATCTTTAATCAATTAAACACCCATTGGGATATGATAAATATATATACCTGTTTTACAATCTAGTCCAGACTTCCTTTGGGTTTGACATTTCTTAGAGCCCAAGTAAGAAAGTCTGATTTGCTCTCACTAAAACTGAGAAACTGGTAATTTCTTCTTCCTCAAAATAAGTTATATCTAGTTGTCGAATGAGATTCCCTTATCATGTGATTTCTGACGGCTTAATGGAAAAATGACATAAGAACCAGTTTAAGTATGGAAGAGAGGGCGGTCAGTTTTAAATGATTGATAAAAAATATTTGCCCCTCTAGACGATCACTGCTCCCTTAATAACCTTCAGAAGGCAGGATTTATCCAAAACAATATCTTTATAGCTCCTCAAATTGTTGTGTTCCTCAAACCGAGTTGTGTACTCTGTTCCTCCCACTTGCATGTGTCCACCACGCCCCCTGCCGGTTTTATCTTGTTGGTGTAAAGAAAATCCACCCATTTCTGATGAATACATGATGACAACAATACACACAAAAACACTTTTCATCCAAAACCACTTTCTTTTCATTGTTTATCGACGCGGCTTTGCTATGGTTCACTTTGGGGTCAGTCAAAGCGTACGTTCTTCGTGGAGATGAGCTGCTTTTGCGTGTCATCTGATTGGTTGGTGGACGGCGCTTCGGTCAGTGTGCCAAGCACAGAGATTAGGCGCAAACAACAATAACAAGAATCAAAATTGAGGCAGGTCTGAACAAACTTGTGAACAGCGTGTGTATAAACGCACTCCTTCGAAACGTTCGCAAAACAATAAACTGCTGTCATAAATGTTAACGTTGTCGCTGCAACAGCATTTACTTTTCAGAAAGCATTCATTAGGTGTTCAGCAAATTTTTTTTTCTTGAAACAGAACGAGCATTACAACAATTCTCACAGAAACCGCATCAAGCATTCTGATTGGCTCACCAGGCGGTGGGCGGAGCTTACCTGTTTGTGGATCTCACACTCTCTTGAGATATTTGAGTCAAGACTCACAAATGCAACGAGAGATTCACGAATGATTCGAAAGGAAGTTGTACCTGTGACTCCTGAAGACATATTTGTGTATTGTGTTTCTTTATTTATTTGTTTAAGATGTAATTTTGTGAATCTCTTTACAGTTATTTGCAGATCATAAACCTATTTAACAACTCATTTGACTCAATTAAACCCCCTAGGATTTTTTTTTTGGGGGGGGGCATAACTCAAATATGCCTTTGTATTGGTATTGTGTATATATAAACGTAATAACTAAAATAGGTTTTTCCCATTTTATTGCATCATCTACATCAGAAGACGGAATTGTGGTTTCTAAAGCCGAGATGGATCTGTGTTGTAGTACTGTACATGACGATCAGAGTAAAAGATAAAGATTGTAAAAAAAAAAAATTTAAAAAAAATCGCACCTCTCCTGCAACTGCTCACTTCTGTTTGTTTGTTTTATTCAAATGAGTTGTGCTCTTTCCCACGCGTCTCTTTCTAAACACATGCGACTTTCGTACTCGACTTTGCTCTCAGCAGAACTCGACCTCAGCTCCTCAACGCTTTAAAAATGAATGGAGAGGGAGGCACGGTCCATCTGCAGCGCATGAACAACCCTCTCACGCCTGTCCACCAGAAACACAATCAGCCAGCTCAAGCCTTGCACAAATCACAACTCTTTTCATTTCTGCACAAATCCAGCGTTCTCATTTGGATCCCTCTGAAGCAACCCCGTCCATTTCACTGCTTTCACTCAACTCACGCAGAAAACCCTTTGCCTGGATTTCCCCGGAGCCTTGAAACCGAGGACGCATGAGTGCGTTACATACAAAAGCCATAAAAACAGCGCTTGTGCAACAGTGTCAGAGGAGAAGTGTGGTGTGCTTGGTAAAGAAGCTGCGTTCTCGATGCGGTTGCTGTTGATAATCTAAGAGAGTCTGACGAGCGGACCGTACCGTCTCCATCGCAGAAGTTGAGGAGACCGCTCCGAGATCATCTGAAAGCGAGGAACAGTCAGCTCTGGAGCTGTGACAAGGAGAGAAGAATCCTAATGAAGCTGATCATCTGGATGCTTTTGGCCTCGTGTGATGGAGTGAGTTTTTTGAATCCATCAGTAAAGATGCTGAAAGAACTGAAATGCAAGCGTAGACTGTGTTTTGTGATGTGTCTTTCAGATGGAGAGCGTTCATCCCGAATGCTTGCTTGTGCTTCATCTTCAACAGAAGGAAGCGGAGTGTCGCACTAGAATTGCTTCAATGAATTCTACGTTCAACGCTAGCGATACCAACTCAGGTAACCACCGCTAGTCTTTGTGTTCACACTGAAATCGGGAGCCACTGAAACTTTAACGCTGGAAGTTTTTTTTTACAAACCTCTTTACAAAGAGTGATATTTTGTTTGATGTAATCAGTGCAATACAAACACTAGCCTCTGTAAATCAATAAAGCAGTGACTATATTTTTTTTAAAGCACAACAGAACATTGCTTTCCTTTTGGGTGACAGATCACTCTCCTCGTGCACGCTAAAATCCTGAGAGTAAATTTAACTCTATCCAGAGTAGGAATAAATACACAAGTAAAAAGCAACAAGAGTACACAAAACACGCAAAGGGAGACTCTAAATAGGCAATTCTTCAACATAAACATAAAAAACAGAGTTTACTCACTCATTTTTAAGGAAAAATAGAAAGGACCAGTGTTAATTTAACTCTATGTAGAGAAGGACCAAATAGACTCAGAACAGAGTCAAATTTACTTTCTAGATTTTTTACGGGGAAAATAATATCAAGGCATCCACAGTGATAGACGTCTGCGTTTGAGGATGTTTTGGAATAAAAAAAAAAAAAAGATTTAAAATTTTACACAATCACGTTAACTTACTTTAATTTAATTTGCATTTAAAACTAGATTTAACTAGTTTGTGTTCAAGAGAAAAGTCCTTCCGCCCGAGCGCAGGGGATTGTGGGTAATATCAGCCGGTTCATCGATCTGCTCTTCAGAATCGAAGTAAAAAAGAAAAAAGTACACATCTGGGACTCGCTCGGACACTTTATGTACACTACAGTTTTGGACACTGTGTATGATTTCAGGCTGTCGGACGGATTGGGACGGAGTTAACTGTTGGCCTGAGGTCCGTTTGGGAGAAACGTCTCAGCGAATTGCCCTCCACTTCTCCACAACTCCAAGGGTGAAACTCCCTCTATTGTATATACCAGTCACAATTTATCAATCTATCCATATTTGTCTGATTATCTGGGACGAGTCACAAGGGTCACAATCTAAAGCCAGTGCTTCTGAGACTCAGTGTAGGCTCCGCGTAGATTCTAGTGATGAGTCGTTCATGAACGATTCGTTCTTTTTGAACGACTCTTTAATGTGACTCCGTAGGAAGGAATCGTGTGGAGAGGGATTGGTTCAGTGGCGCATGCGCAGCATTCTTCTGGTTTTCTGAGCGTAACGCGCTCATCATTTATGACGAGAGAACAAAAGGAGCCGGAGGACTTGAAAAAGATCTAATCTTTTCTGTTTCCGGCTCAAACTGCATTTGGTTGATAGAAGGCCCCGGGGCCGGACTGAACCCGCTACCATCAGAGAGAAGAAATGTGAGGAACGATGAGACTTTAACCTAAAGACAGATCAGAGCTGAGCTGAACCAGACTAAAAGACCCAAGTAGGCTTAATTAGAAAAAAAAATTGTCTTCTAGCATTATACTTTGTCTTATTTGTGAATCGCGTTTCAGTATATAATAAATGTGTTAGGGAAGAAACACGCAGCATTTTATTGGTATTTTACTAAAATGAATGAAATTAACGAAATGACTCGAAATAAAGATTAGTTCATTTTGCTGAACGGGACTGAAAGATCCGAGTCGGAGAAATGATCCGAACTTCCCATCACTAGCAGATACACCGTAACCTGATGCGCACTTAAGCAAAGTCTACAGGAGCCTTATAACACAAGCTTTGACTGATATTTTAGATTTGTAACTAAGTTGAAACAAAAAAATCCCATAAGCCAATAAGATAAGAGCATCGTTGTTAGCATGAATAGCACCAGTACCACAAATCAGACGTCATTGGACTGTGATTGCTAGCAGAGCCCATCCATTTCCACCAAGAACCAAAAATCACTCAGAAACTGTTGGTCCATCTCGATAAGCTCCAACTCAGAGCACAAACACTCCTCCACAGTAAACTCCAGCATCAAGCTCATCTGAAGATGTTCTTTTGGATGTTTGTAGATTTGATCACCCGCACGCGTACAGACGAGGGGTGGAGTGGGCCGAGCGTGTCTTATTTGGATGCGTGCTTCCTGGACAACAGCACAGAGGCCGAGACGGGTCTGAGAGTGAGCGACCTTCAGGATAGTCCAAGGCAGTATTTCTTTTCCTTTAACACTAGATGGACACACAAGAAAAGTTCTCGGGTCAATTCCAACACTTTTGATCAGTGTACTTCTAGAGCTGCTACACACTCTCCTCGTGCACTCTAAAATCCTGAGAGTAAATTTAACTCTGTCCAGAGTAGGGACAAATACACAAGTACAAACGCAGCAAGAGTACTAAAAACACTCAAAGGGAGACTCTAAATAGGCAATTCTTCAGCATAAACGTTGTTATAAATAACATTAATAAACAACAAAATTCTTCAGCACTTTTTGTGCACTAATAGGAACCTTATGTATATTCCAAAAATAGTAAAAGAGGAGCTTTTGTACTTTAGTTTGTATAGAAAAGAAAATATATCATGTAAAAAAAATCATTGCATGTGTTTATTTTGTTTGATGCTTACGTTTTAAGTAATTACTATTTTCTGGAGCTCTCCCTTTAAAACACTACGTCATACGCATACTGCATTTTCCATGGAATTTAGTATGGAAGAAGAGCATTAGCAGGAATAGCAGGAGGAAGGTTTATTTAGATCGTAACAAGCTGCAGCTGGATGAAGCAACAAAAGGGATTGTGGGATATAGAGTTTAAAGGTGAACACCGAGGAGAGCCATCCGTAGCAGATGCCTGAGCCACTTCAGCTGGCTCCTCTCAGGGAAAGCAGGAGCATTAGCTCTGTCTCTGAAAGGAGGGAACGTCCTTGAACCACTGGTATCTGACAGTGCTCATGAGTCTGGAGTTCCAGGTGAGAAAGCCCGCTGGAAGAGTTATCATGACAAACGGGTCCCAGGTGTCAAGTAATAAGGGGATTGTGGCATATTTCATATCATTTACATGTACATTGATGCATTTGGCAGACACGTTTGTCCAAAGCGACTTATTGAATTTAATAGTGAGTGGATTTCAACACTTGCTCAGTGAACTTCTAGGACTGCTACATGCTTACATGGTTTGTGTACAAATAGGAACACTATATATTAAAAAAAAAGTAAAAGTTAAGCTTTTTGTACCTTTATTTGTAATAAGAGTAGAACATAAGTGAGACTAAAAGGTGTTTGTTTCTACCATTATTCCTCAATTTTATGTTTATTTTTGAAGTAATTAAGATTTTCTGTAGCGGTCCCTTCAAGTCACTACAAGGTAAGTACATACTTGGAATTTCACACACTACTCGGCTAGCATACTGAGTTTGGCATGGAGTCGTGTTTGAGAGATTAGCATTTTGGATGCAGAAATATGTTTATAGGTGGCTGAATGGTGATTGTGACAATTTGTGGTTTAGGGACAAAAGATTGAGGACAAAATATTAATATTGTTAAAATATAAAAAAGTTCATGGGGAGTACTATCGAGAACGGATGGGTTATTGCAACCAAATTTAAAATAAAATTTGGTTGCAATACTGTTTTAAGGGTTCGCTTTTACCATATACAAGCTGCAAGTTTGACTAAACTAAAAATATCACATGATTTGCATTTGATTATTTATGGTTAAACAAATTAAACTGTGCAGATTGGTTGGACGCAAAACAGAGCAGGAAGATTCTTTACCCAATCTCAAGTTTATCTCGATCTTTTGTTCTTTTTAGAGAAGCCAAATACACATTTTTTAATTAAAATTTTAATGTAGATTTTAAGGATGCAAGGAACGTTCGTCTTGAAATGTTTGTTTGTGTTAAACATGCTTCATTTGAATGATTTTGATTTCCTTCATTTCTTTGTTAAAGCGAGAGTACTTTGCAAAGGTGAAGCTGTTGTACTCTATCGGATACGGCATCTCCATCAGCTCTCTATGCATCGCTCTCTTTGTCTTCTGTATCTTTAGGTAACTCTAGTTGTCTATTTGCGAAGCCTGCATGAGCTTCTAAAGCTGCTGACAACCGTTGCACGCTTGATTAGTGTTCTTTAGTGCACAAAGAAACTCAAACCGGGCTAGAACGCGTAGAGACGATGAAAACCTTTCGTTGATTACGCGTGTAATTACGTTAACTAACAGCTCCACAACCCCACAGGAAGCTTCTGTGCATGCGGACCTACATCCACCTCAACCTCTTCTCCACCTTCATCCTGAGGGCCCTGGCGGTGTTTGTGAAGGACGCGGTGCTGTTTTCTGACGAGACTCTCAATCACTGCATGCTCTCTACGGTACTATTCACATATCCTCTTACACTTGGCACTTTCTAAAATCAGGTTTTGGGTCTTTAGAGAGAAAACGCTAAACAGAGAGAAGATGTGTAGATCAGGCATAGTGGAGCAGTGGGTAGCACGGTGGTCTCACAGCAAGAAGGTCGCTGGTTTGAGCCTCAACTGGGTCAGGGTTGGAGTTTGTGTGGAGTTCTCATGTTCTCCTCGTGATCGCGTGGGTTTACTCCGGGTGCTCCGGTTTCTCATATGAGTCCAGAGACAAGCGGAATAAGAGAATTTAGAAAAAACTAGTGTTTGAGTGAGAATGAGTGTGTGTGGATGTTTCCCAGCGATGGGTTGCAGCTGGAAAAGCATCCGCCGCATAAAACAAATGATAGAAGAGTTGGCGGTTCATTCTGCTGTGGAGACCCTGAAAGGGAAGAAAGCCGACCAGATGAATGGAAACATAATGGATGGAAAGTTTAGGCACGCTGCTCTGGGGTTAAAGTAGTGTCACAATTCTGAACACAAAAGTCACATTTGAAGTTAATTTGCATGCGTTTTGTGAATTAAATGTGTAGAAAATGTATTCTTAAATCTGTTGAATTTAAATAAAAAAGTTAGAATGAAAAATGCTGCTCTTCTGACCAATCAGGAACATCATCTTGTCCTGACAGCAAAGGGATGTTATTCCAGTCCATTAATAGAGCTTTGAGTGAACCATCCAACCACAATAAGAGCTCAGTTAATGTCCAGTGTGTGTTGTTGTAGAGCGGGGAGCAACATCACCTGACTTCTGTGTGTGTTGCTGTAGATCCGAGCCAAGCCAAAGGCCTGCCGTCGTGTGCGTGTCTTATAGTTCATCAATAGCTGCTGGTTGCCATTAATTTATGGTGGATTAAAAAATCAAAAATTGCCGTCTCAGAGAATCCTGTGTTATAAAAATTTAATTATGATTCTCATTATGAAGACTGTTATTCAGGGAGCTTCTACACGTGAACGTATTGTGCATTTTTATGTTCGGGACAAACTTAAATGTTCCATTTTGCTATCAAAAAGTATATCTTAAAGTTATTTTTTTGGTGTGCGTTTTTAAACCAGGGATCACCAAATCCGGTCTTGGAGGACATCTTGGTTCAACCATCATGAAACACAGCTGTAGCAGAGCTCCGCATCTCCAGGACCGGATTGGGTGATCCGTCTTTACACGTCTCTAACCCTTTCTCAAACAGAGGAACCGTTCGAAATCAAACCAAACAATTTAATGCATTATCTATCTTTTTCTCTCAGGTTTTATGCAAAGCTGCAGTGACATTTTTTCCAGTTTTGCATCTTAGCAAATTTTTCCTGGCTGCTCATTGAGGGTCTTTACCTTCACACACTGCTCGTGTTCACCTTCGTCCACAAGAGGGAGTTTTTCTGGTGCTACACTCTGATTGGCTGGGGTAAAAACAACTTTATTACGATAAAGAATACTTAAACTGAGAATACACAGATTTTATGTATTACTTCAAAATGCTTAACAGGGACTCCATCTGTAATGATGACGCTCTGGATGGTCCTCAAACTGAGCTACGACGATCATGGGTGAGGATATCACTGATGATCCACAACATTATTTGCAAAAATCGGATTTCCTAATTGGTGGAGACGTTATTTGTTCTAGGTGCTGGGACTATCTGGACAGTGGCTTCTGGTGGATCATCAAAACACCTATTTTAATTTCTGTGTTCGTAAGTGTTGATGGGTTTGATGTCCATGTTAGTGTGTTGTAAAAGTCAAAGTGTTTGGGATGCGGTGTTGTTATTGGCAGCCATTTCAGGTTTAGTCTTAGTGTTAGTCGACGAAAATCCAATGTTTTAGTCTAGGTTTAGTCACCAACAAATAAAAGGTTTTAGTCTAATGGTAGTCAATGTAGACTCATATTTATTTGATTAAAAATAATCTTTTAATACGTTAATTTAACTCTTTAAATATTAGAAATTGCGTGTTTACATCAAATTGAATGCAAAAATATGCAGAAACAGTAACCCAGCACCCAAAAATAACCAATCGGTTAAGTAAAATTACATAAAACATACAAAATCAGTAACCCAGCTCTAAAAAATAACCCATCAAGTGAAGTAAAAACTATAAAATTTACAAAAACAGTTACCCAGCACCCAGGCCAACCCATCAGTTGAGGTTAAAACGCAAACACTTGCCAAAACACCAAGAAATAACCCCTCTGGTGAACTAAAAAAAACTAAATAAAATAAAATAAGCAAAAACAGTAACCCAGCACCCAGAAATGACCCATCAATTGAGGTAAATAAATAAATAAATACATAAATAAAATAAGCAAAAACAGTAACCCAGCAACCAGAAATAACCCATCAATTGAGGTAAATAAATAAATAAATACATACATACATAAATAAAATAAGCAAAAACAGTAACCCAGAAATAACCCATCAATTGAGGTAAATAAATAAATAAATAAATACATACATAAATAAAATAAGCAAAAACAGTAACCCAGCACCCAGAAATAACCCATCAATTGGGGTAAAAACACAAAAACATACCGTACATAACCTGGAAACAGTAATCGTTGCAGTGATTGCTTTTCATTAAAACCCTTTTTAACCTTGCAGGTGAACTTCCTGCTGTTTCTTCACATAAGCAGGATCATGGTTGTAAAGACTAAAACGCCAGAATCAAATGGAGGAGACGGACAACGCTACAGGTGAGACCTCTTAAAGGCACAGCAGTGCTTTGTATATCCAATATCTGGAAAAATGTGAAAGTGTGTACTTGTAAACATCTGTACTAACTGGTTGAATTCCTTCTGACCCCTTTCATCCCGGTTCGGCTCTTTCCTGCAGGCGCCTGGCCAGGACAACGCTTCTGCTCATCCCTCGGTTTGGAGTCCATTATGTTGTTTTTGCTCTGTTTCCTGAACATGTGGCTGTGGAGCCGAGACTCTTTCTTGAGCTTGTGCTGGGATCCTTTCAGGTATTATCACAAACACTGGTTGCTGTTTTTGGTTTAACTTATGTAATTGCCTGTTAAAAGTAGATGATAGACAACTTTGAAGAAAGATGCTCCCATGAAGAGTAAAACCCTGCCCTCTACTGGTTGTGTACTTGTAATACTTGTAATTCAAACACTGGGATCTGAAATGCACACTAAATTAATGTTTGAATTAATTTTGTCATTTCCATGAAGGGTTTTATTGTGGCATTGCTCTACTGCTTCTTGAACAGCGAGGTAAGCGCCAGCGTTTATTTCTGCATGTACAACTGAATTTGGGTGATTCTGATATTAATTAATCTTGATTTCAGGTTCAGAATGAAATAGGAAAAGCCATAAAAAGATACGCAGACAACACCTTCCACATGAGATCCCAAGATTTCACTGCAGAAGCATAAAGACACATTCATCTTTAAATGATATTCTGATGAAGCTAGCTTTCATCTGTCTAATAATTTTAAATGTTTAATTGTAATAGAAATATAATAGAAATATAAATTTAAAATGTATCCCTCCTTTAAAGCAAAAAACAATCATGCAAGTTGTCAAAATTCAATCGAGAACCAACTTAATGATATTACTTGAAGGGTTAAATAATATTAGTGTATTTGTAAAGCATAAAACGTAAATAAATTGTCAAAATGGATCATTAATAACCATATACTTTGAATTATAGATGTAACTCATGGCAATAAATACATTATTGATAAGAAGAAGCACTTCACATTTGACTGCAATTCCATGTCTTTTCTGCGTATCGGCGCCATTTTGTTAACGTTAGCTATTACATGTAAAATAAAAATATGTAAGATATCTGATCAAATATTTAAAAGGGAAGATATCTACTGTTTTTACAACATTTGTGAGGTGTTTACTTACGTTATCCACAAAGCTATCGGTGATTTAAGAGATGTTGCCTGTAGTTAGCATTAAGTAAAGCAGCGTCTCGCTAAAAACAGTTGGACCGTTGGTAGAGAGGTCACGTGACACGGCCGAACGTGTAGTAAATTAAAATAAAACTAATAAAGCAAAAGTTGTTATTTTACGCTAAAATAATAATTACAATATGCCACTGTTACTTTATTAATGTAATTTACAAAAAAATTGCCTTTTTTTTACATACGCTAAAATTAGCGATGGATAAACGTTGACATTTTACAGCTTACGTCAATTTAAGTGATTTATTTAATTTCAAGACTTTCAATGAAGCTTTAAGTTGCCAAATCTTTTTCCTTTAAACAATAACAGTTTAACTCTTGTTTTGAAGAGTTAACCCCCCCCCCCCCCCATCTTAAGGTTTTGAAGCTGAAGTAGAATGGATTGAGGGAAAAAAAAATACACACATTTTAACCATCTTTTGGTCTGAGGAATTCTTCCAACATCATTTCAAATAACGCTAATAAAATCACATCCAAACACGCTTTTAAAACTACTTGAGCTTTCATTTTATCAGTTGGTTATTTAATGTAATTTATTTTGTATTACACACATAAAAAAAGAACACAACTCTGAAAATCAAGAACTTTGCAAAGAAGAAAAGCAGATCTAAACTCTTTCGGGCATAGATTGAAGGAACATCTGAAGCTTCATTTGGTCGTTAAAAATGATCAAAAGCCAAAGTTCCTTCGTGTTCCTTTGATTACAAAAAGATTTCAAGCTGTGCTATTATTTTTGAATCACCCTGAATTTTCCTCAAACATATTTATTATATTATTTGTGTGTAGCAGACGCTGTTGCATATTTATTTGCAAGATGTTTTCCCAAAGTGCGTGCGAAGCAAGTGAATGAATCGTTCGGCACGAATGGCCATCAGAATGTGTTTAATAAATAAAAACAAGAATACCAATTTTAAAAATGCTTTTAATAGAGCTCAACTTCACCAACGTTTTCATGATATCTAATGAAAACAAAGAAGAGACGAGACGTCCAATCGTAGAGGAGTTGAGTTTGTTTAATGGTACTATTTACAAGTGTTTCTGCAAATGATTAAACTTGAAAGAGTCTGAACGACCCAGAGACCGTCTCAAACAGCTCTGAAGCGAAGACACGACGACAGAATGAACAAATAAAGGACTTTGTGATTGTATGAGAGAGAGAGAGAGAGAACACCGTCACGAATCACGAAGAGTTGCATAGAGTTAGTTTTCAGAGACGACAGAGCTGAGAGAGACACAGAGGATCACACACGCAGAGGGACAGACAGGTTTTTAACGTCCACATAACCTGAGAGGAGCAGAGTGAGACGTGGTGGGCTACTGTGAAGGGACAGACCACCGAACGCTGAGCGCAGAATCCGCTAATAATTCTTGTGCGGCTCAGAATAGAAGATCGTTTTGAGTGCTGGAACACTTCCGGTGTATTTTGCCTGCTCTTAATAAAATCTCAACATTCTGAAAAACATCTGCTCGTACAAAAAAAAAGGTTAAAAAAAGAGTCACCCTTACATATTTGGGTTAAAATTTACATTTTGTGTTTTCTTCAAGAAGCAAGAAATGTAATGTAGGAGGCGGAGCCTAAGGAACAGAGATCACCTGAAATTGAGTTAAGCCTCGATGTTCTGGTTAAAATGAAAGAAAATAGTTGTAAGAATGCTGAAGCAGTTAGTAGTTGAGTAGGTATAGTGTCCACATATCGCAAACACTCACCTCCTGTTTGTTTTTGGAGGACAATATGCAAAGTTTTGGAAAAACGTTTTGTATAAGCAGTCAGTTTAAGATGAAAAACGTAAATAATCATCAAGCGTCGGTTATTCACCCTCAGGTGGTTACGAAGCTGAGGGTTTTATTAACCTCCCCCGTAAAAGAAAACCTAAAACAAAACAACAACCAAGTTTTCTGAAGAAAAACCCTAAAAAAACCTACTTTAAGAGGGTGAAGATTAGTGGATTCATGTCCCTTTAAGAAATGCAAAAGCAGGATAAAGATCCTTTTAAATTTAAAGGGACAAATCACCTAAAAAATTTATTTTTAGATGAAAAAAGCATTACACCTCCTTCAAATTTATTTTTTAATGTTTCTGATGACCAACTTAAAATTCTGACACCTTTGGGTGAAATGCGCCTTTAAGACGGTAGGCCGTGCGTAGAAAAATTTAAAGCGACAGATCACCCAAAATTAAACTATTTCCGCTCCTTCCACATGTTTTGAGAATAAACTTTTCATGTAACATGTCTTTTTTTTTTTACAACCCTCTACAGTTAAATGTTTGTGTCAAATGTCTCTTCAAGATTAAATAAATTTAATTCAGGAGGCGGAGCTTGTCAACTTTAAAGAGACAGATCACCTGAAAACGTGTACAGCCTCGATGTTCAAACATAATCTGAACAGTAATACTCCGACATAAAGAAAATAGCTTAAAGAACATTGAAGCCATCTATGGTGTCCAAAATTCCAAACTACTTAGAGGGTGACATTGTGGGTCAACTGTTCCTTTAAGAAATGCAAAGCAGGATCAAGATTCCTGTTAAATTTAAAGGGACAATCACCTAAAAATTAATTCAGTCCACATCCTTTGCATCTTTTAGATGTAAAAAGCATTCCAATCCATTAAGAAAAGCATAAAAAAATAAATTAAAAAAAAGTGTTTTCTATAACCCAACATCACAACATTTGGGGGAACAAACCCCCAAACGAACACCTTTAAGATGAACGCAAAGTACAATAGGAGGCCGTGGTGTAGAAAAACTTAAAGGGACCGATCACCAAAACGAAACTATTTCCGCTCCTCCTGTCGTGTTTTTAGAATCAAACTTTTCAGATCACAAAGGTTTTTTAAAACTCTCTACAGTTTGTTTCAGTCAAATGTCTCTTCAAGATGAAAGCAATTTAATTTGGGAGGCGGAGCTTGTAAATTTTAAAGAGACAGATTACCTGCAGACATCTCTTAAGTGGGTATAATCTCCAAAATTCCAAACTTTGTAAAGAGTTTAACATTAGTGGGTCAGCGGCCCTTTAAGAAATTCAATGCAGGGAGAGAAACTGTCAAATTTAAAGTGACAGATCACCTAAAGATGTAAAAAATCGGACATGAAAATACATTTTTGATGAAAAAAATCCTTCAAAACATCTTTTCCAAACCTTCTGATGACCACACCACAACATTTAGATTTTTGGACACTTTTGGGTGAACTGTGCCTTTAAGAACATGAAGTACAATAGCAGGGCACCGCATGGAAGATTTAAAGGGACAGATCACCCAAATTAAACTATTTACGGCCCCTTCCTCGTGTGTTTGAGAATCCACTTGGGTCACAAATGTTTCTCACCACCCTCCACCAAAGACACTGGTATCCAGTTAACGTTGAGTAGCTTATAGAAGAAATCCGCACCAGAGGATGAGCAAACAAGTACATTTGGGGGTGAAGCGTCCCTTCACGTGCTGAAGTGTCCATCGCCATGAAAAGGTTTTATTTCAGAGATCTGCGGCGTTCTCCATCGCTCTGTTACACATGATGAACACGAGCACAGCACAACTCCATCTGGCGCCTTGGAACGATTAAAAAAAACAAACCAAAAATGAAGCATGAAACAGTGAGGGGGATGAAAACGCAATAAAAAGAAGGAACAAGAAGAGAGACGTGAAGTGCTTTAAATGGTGCGAGACCATCCTCTAAGAGACAAAGTATATTTTGTCAGGTTTGGTTTGCACAACACAAGCGCACATACGTCACACGTCGGGCACGCTCATATAAAGAAACAGTACACCCTAATCTCAGAGACGAGTGAGAAATCCTCAGGTTTTTGTGCTGTTGAATCTCGTTCAGAAGAGAAATGAATCTCACAGTGAAAATCTGTCCATGTGACAAAAAGGTGCGATTTAAAGTTAAGAGGCTATTTGTGACAATACAAGTGATTACGTTCAAACTCAGCTTCATCGGGACAGCTCCTTCTTCACTGTTTTCTTGGATGAATTTGAGTCGTTTAATTTTTGAAATCACTAAAATATGACGATCAAATACTGACGCAACCAATGAAGACTTGGAAGATTTATGTTATTTTTTTATAGGTGTACCGTCTCTTTAAGGCTGCTACGCGCGCGCCAGACGGATTAGCATACCACACAATGATAGCGGACTATGAAACAGTAACGTCCAAACATCTGCTTTAGGCGTGAAAGAAACAGGCTTGGCTTCTACGCTCGCTCATGTGTTCACTAAAAACTGTGAAAATAATCGGCTGGTGTTTGAATATCAAACAACAGAAGCGTTTCGTCTTGTTTTGTGAGAGAAATGTCTGATTTAACGCCGGCGGAGAGTGCGCGGCGGGTTTTCCCGTCTCACTCCTCGGAGGAAGCGTCGCTCTCCGTGTCCTCGGATCGCAGAGCAGCGGAGAAGCTCGGCGCAGGTTCCTCCGGCTCCGGTTCGATGATCGGCTCTTCGGACAGAGGAAAGCTCCTCGGCTCCCAGGGCTGCACCGTCTGGAACAAACACAAACAGTAATATATTATATTCTGATGTATAAATATTAACCTCATGTACATTATGTGTTTTAAGGCTTAAGCAACAAAATCAAAACAAAAATAAAGAGATTATTCAAGTTTAAAACACATCAAAATATTGAATATATTCTCAACTTTAAATTGAATTCTTAACAATTTTGAGAATATAATGAATACTTTCATGTACTTTACGATGGTGGCCGAGAGGTGCAAAACACATTTACATAATGTGAAACAATTACAAATTACAAAAAAAATTAACGTTGTAGAAAACGTTTACAAATTCTGAAACACTTTTAAAAGTTCAGAAAACACGAATTAATTTCAGATTCCCAGAAATGGAGGGTACTATCGAGAACCGACAACTTGGCTCTGATTGGATGAGACTTCTGTCAATCATTACAAGCGCTCGTACAGGCAATCTGTCTCTGTAGTTTTTGCAAAATAAGGGTTATAATGACTAACAGGATTAAGTAAATACTATTACGAGTAAGGATGTGATTATTTGGTGATTGTGAACATCTCAGCAGTAATTTTCATCTTTGTTATGCTAAAAACACGTTTGAAGGAAGCTGAGTCTTTGCAGAATAGTTGTTTAACTAGCGGACAACGTGGCTAGCGCTTTTACAGAAATACAAGTTGCACATTTAACACGATTATGTTCGCAACAGACTGCAGCATTGATACGTTTTAATTTTGAGAATCGTCTGATGATGGTGTTCTTGGAACGCTCCTCTACGGTTCTCAGACTCTCGATTCGTTTCTCTGGTGAGCTGCAGAGCTCTGGAGGTGTTCTAAAAAAGGCAGCACGCATTCTACACAGCCAAAAACAACCAACAATTGATCGAAATCTAACATTAGTTTATGATCTCCAGCTCCAAGCTCTCCCCCAGACACACTGTGATGTCACTTCCTCAGTTCTTTGATTGACAGAAGTCTCATCCAATCAGCATCAAGTTATCGGTTCTTGATGGTATCCTTCCTTTCTGGGTTTCTGAAGCGTAAATGTGGTTTCTGAACTTGTAAAAGGGTTTTGGAATTTGTAATTGTGTTTTCTACAATGTTAATTTGTTTTCTAATTGGTAGAAGCATTTCACGTTATGTAAATGTGTTTTGCCGCTCTCGGCCACCGTACTTTACAGAAATATTCTGTAGCAATAAAAAAAGAAAAAGAAAGTTGCTAATGGGGTGGCCACGCCTCACCTTCTCCTCGAAGGTGCAGTCGGACGAGCCGCAGGTGTCTTCGCTGTACAGCAGGCGCTGAGCATCTCGCGTGTACGGCGTCTGAGCGTCGCGGGAGCAGGGCGTGTCCGGGCTGGGGGGGCTCAGGGGGGACGACGCCGCCCCGTAATCCTGCAGGAAGTGAGCCGTGTCAGGAGATGAAGGGTTGGTTCCCAGCATCGATGGAGTCGTTCGACCGTCCAGGGATTTATAGGACCTGAAGAAGCAAAAGAATAGTCATTTAAAGTAGAAATATCTCAGATTTCAGTGACTGAAGAACATTTCCTGATCTGAACAGAATGAACCCACATGGATGAGCTGGAGTGTTATGTTCCAGCTCAGAATCTCTCGGTTGAGTTCAAGGAATGAACACAGTACCTGCTGCCTCTCCTCTTGGCGGGGGCGAGGGGCGTCCAGCGATAGCGCAACCGCTCCTGATCCTCACACGACTGGTGCAGCTTCGTGAACACCGCGTCTGAAAGATCCTCCAGCTGCAGGAAACAGGAGGTGAGAGTCAGGGGATCCAGCTACTTTATTTAGACTTCGACAACTAAGAGTTTGGAAAGGTTTGTGATAAAACTTCAGGATTTCCTTCATTTAGCTTCGCCAAAGTAAAAGAAAAGAGCTCCTTTTGGACCAGAGCAACAATTAAACGTAGTTTTAATCTTTCTAGAGCATGCAAAAACATCTACCAGAGCTCTTTTGATCACATGTTCAGAGTACTCTTGAGACATAAAAGAGCCACTGGGGGGGCGCTCGATACATTCTCGTGACAGGAAAAAAGAGAGTGGAGAATTAAAAGCTGATCATGTTGGTGTCAGAGTATACAGAGTTGTTCGATAATTTCCATAAAGACTACAAAAACATCGACAAATGCAGGAAATATCACGTGGAATATAATTTTTTTTTCCTTTGGTGTTTCACCGCAGTCCGCCTGAGCGCCATCCAAGAGCACGGAGCGCCATTGTCTCAATTCAAGCAACCAAATGATCCGCTGAAGTATTTAACTTTTACTCTACTCAGGAAATACGTTTTTCCAAAATGACGCCAAGTAGTCTACAGTTTACAAGGCATATTTCTTCCTAGAGTGAGAAAATAATTATTATCTTTGTCTCGTTTCAAGAAATTACAGCTTTGCTTGCATACGGATATTCCAATTGGACAGGGACAGAAAGCGAAGACGCAGAAAAGAAGAGGAGCCAAACGAAGCTGGACCAGGAGAGCCTCATACCGGCATGTTCTCTTCCTCCTCGCCCAGCGGCTGAGCCAAGGCGTCCACTTCTCTCCATCTGAGCAGCACAAGATCAAGAGTAAGCATCCGTTAATAGAGCACACGAGCAAATAAACCAGAGCGCTCTCACCTGGGAGTGAGGATTTCTTTGTACTGAAGCTTCTCCACTCGGGTGGTGGCCGCCACAGACATGGGGATGACGATGTTGTTGATGTCGAAGGGACTCTCGCCTCGCCGTCGACGTATGGGCTGAGTGGAAGCAGTCGAACACACAGTTAAAATAGAAGCTTGTGATGATGAGATCTTCCTCCGGTCACCGTTTGACGGTGGCTCATGGCTCAAGGTGTGCTTTTTTAATTTAGTTTCACCGTTTTCCCTTCTCCATCTCTAAAGCTTCCTGTGCCCACATCGGAAAGTCTTAGAAATTAAATGTTTGTTTTAAAAGAAGGCCCTTTAAAGTTTTCCCCAATCGAGTTGGTCGTGTTTAACTTCGTAGTTCTGTGCTGAAATAAATCAATTTAAAAAAAGTTAGATTTTTTTTAATCGATTAGTTTTGACGATTAATCAGATAAAACCAAAAGGCGACTTTAATTTGATGTTTCGGTTATAAATATATAAAAACATAAATTATTTGTGGTATTCTGTATTATTTTTGGTTTTATTTGTATAAATCTAAACATGAAAGCCACATATCGCGGTAAAGCCACACCCACTTTTCCAGACACTTTTGTCAAACATCTCAGAAAAAAGCGATCTATAAGAGCGATGTTGGTTTCATCTTAACTCCAGAGGCGAGTGGTTTTTAACAATAAATTTGCATAAATTAAATAGGTCACACCCTGGTTTGCAAAGAAACCTGAAAGTCAATTATCTCAGAAAACGATGCCAATTACAGACGTGATGGTTGCTTTAACTTAACCATAGTGTTGAGCGGCGCGCAACATGCTACCAAATTTGCATACATTAATTAGGCCACGCCCTTTTTTTTCCCAAAGAAACCTGAAAGTCGATCATATCAGAAACGAGGCGACTAACGGGTGTGATGAGGATTTTAACGCAACAAATTTGCATAAAAGAACTAGGCTTCTTTTCCAAAGAAACATGAAAGTTAATTCTAAGAAACGATGCCACCTACAGGTAATCATAGTGAAGACTGGAATGCAACATGCTACCAAACTTGAATAAATTAGTTAAGGCCACACCCATCTTTATACAAACACAGCAAAGTCAAAGTCATATCATGGAAATGGAACAACCCACAGATGAGGCGGTTGTTTCATCTTAAACCTCGCAAGGAGTTGGGCAATTTGCATGAATTGGTAAAGCCAAGCCCACCTTTCTAC